>NW_010729202.1:1643202-1655012 GCF_000365185.1 Nelumbo nucifera
GCCGAACCCATGTGGCTGGTGTGTCCCACGCCATACAAAGAAGCCCAACTAGGCAGCAGATTGGAAACTAGTTAAGCATTGAACACTTAAATGGGCCAAAAGCCCATTTCGAGCTGGGCTGATATGATCACCCATCTATGAGGCGTATCTAGGATAGACCAAATTCAAATCAGATTTGAATCTGGTAACCTCCTRATAAGATCAGGAGTAAGCTAACTTAATCTGCAGATAAGATTAAGATCATCTCCTATCCAAATACTGATTTGGATTGGGATAACTCCTAATTAGGAGGTTTCTTAATCAAGAAGAAAAGAGGAGAAACCCTAAGAGAGATTAATATCAGATTTCGAACCTAGGGTTTTGTGCAAGCAAGAAAGCATCCTGCGAATTGAGATTGGATCTCATATAGACTCCAAAAAGAAGAGAAGTTATTCAGCCATCTTCGTCCCAGGAGTTCTCCTCCAGCCGCTGCCATTCTTTCTGACAAGATTCGATCTTTGAAGAAGAAAGTAATCAAGAAATCAGTTCTTGACATCAGTTTTGCAGAAGACTGAAAAAGATTTGATGCTCAGAGTTTCCCGAGGATTCTTGCGAAGGATCTAGTGTGTAAAACGCACTCTGTTGGTTCCGTTCCACATACAGCTGTGTCATCTTCAGCAGGAGCGGATCTTGGTGTCCTCTTTGGGCGTAAACACCAACTTTGGGAGATACTGCTTCTCCGGATCAGGTATAATTCCTCCCTTCCCTTTTGGTTCAGATCTGGTTCGATTATGGTTCAAGTAGGATCCTTGAATATTGTATTCTAAATTTAGGGAATACGATTCCCGGTTGAGAGAAGGTAGGAAAATTTTTGAAATTCACCCACCCATTCCGCTATGGCGTCCATCAGATGGATCCTACCATTCCTTTTCATCAACTCCCCAGGGACCAAGGTATCGCATATTCACCACTCTCTAGCTTTCTCATATTCTTGCAAACTTATTCTCTCTCAGCCCGCTACCAAGTTCTAACTTAAGAATCGGAGAGTCCCCGTCGGGTATTCAACCCCAGATCCCTTCGTCCTTCTTGCGGGTATCTCTTGCCCGTCGCCAGTTAGAAGCCTCGTCACTTCCAGCTAGGAGTGGCCAGATTGCGCATCATCACCTCCAAAGTGAACTTTTTTTATTATTCCATAATTATCTTTAATAAGCCCATTTACCTTCAAAAGAAGCATTCTTCATAAAACTCAGCTCTGCAAGGCATGGTCAGAACTCCAATGTAATAACGTAGAGGTTGACCAGTAGTCAAATTAAATAATTCTGAGGATCCCCTAGTTCTCAACAAATTCAACCTTAGCCAACCTATCAAAACAGAGGCATGGCTCAGTCGAAAGTTTAACAAATTTCTTCAACCACATTCTAACCATGGGGACATATGAAGAACAAAACTTTTAATATTCTAACTCCAATGACCATTCCAAGCTTCCCTTTGCAAATACCCTAGTCAAATTTAATTAATTTCCTACCAACAACAGAAGTATACCAGTTGGAAAGAGTATCAATAACAGTATTTCATTAATTTAGAAGGAAATTACAGAATAGAGGATAGGTATTTCTTACCTTTCCTAACCAAAAATAAAAGTACATTACAGATTACAACTGTGCCCAAAACATTTGATTTCTTCCCACCCCTTGCTTTTCTAGTACATCAGCAAAAGCTTAGCAGATCTTTTAACCCAATTGAATTTCACCTCCATATTTTGTGTCAACCACTAGAATTTCTTCCTCTCACTATTGAATATCCGGAAGCTACTTCCTCCCTTTTTCAGCCAATCCATACCAGCTTGGAATCACCTTCTACAATCAGTTTGCTCACATTCATATCTTTTGCCTCTTGCACACCTTCTATAACAGCCAGAACCTCAGCTCTTAATGAATCTCCCACACCAATTGGACCTGAGAATAGCCTAATAACCCTGCCATCCTTATTCCTAAATACACCACCAATACCAGTAAGACCTTGATTACCAGCACTGCTCCCATCAACATTTAGCTTGATATAATCAATATCTGGTGGGGTCCAAAAAGGTCTTACCTCAACCTGGTGAACATCAGAACTAGCCACATTTATTCATAATATCAACTAAAAGAGATATCAGCAAAAAGCTACAAAGTCTTCACCCAGTGAACCACTCTAATCAGGATGGTCTCAATAATTCCCTCTTTGCTTCTTTCCTTAATCCTTATCTAAGAAAATTCTGGTATTCCAAACTTTCCAAATGGTTCAGCTCACTGCAGCCCTTACACATCTCCACAACACTCTTCCTCTTTTCTTAGGCCACCTAAAAAGAGAATAGGTAAACATGCTCTACACATTAGGTGGGGTAGTCCACCTACACCCAAACAAAGAGAAAAACCATTCCAAACAAATTTAACATTGTGGCAGGAGATTAATAAGTGAAAGCAAGTTTCTCCATTAGCCTTACAGAGAACACACCAATGTGGGGATAAGCACCACTTAGGTCTCTTTGTTTGGATTAGATCACAATAATTTACTCCTTACAGGAAGGCATCCAAACAAAACCCTCCTTAACAAGAAAGGGACAGGCCGGACAGCCCAAGCTATTAAGGTTAAGTTAGAGCCTTAAAGAAGGAAGCACAAGAGAAAACACCAGCGGAGGACAGGGTCCAGACACGACTATTAGGGCTAAAGGGATTAAAAAAAAAAACTCTATAAGAACTTGGAGCAAATCCAAAACATCATTTAGCTATGAATCCCTTACACCCCTTCTCAAACCCAAATCCCAGTGAAAAACATTTCTTGAAATTGAGGGAACCAAGAAAGTAGAAATAGGCCCATCTTTATACCTCGAGAGGGAAAACAAAGACGGAAATCTATCTTTCAAAGAAAGGTTTCACACCCAAACATGTTTCCAGAATTTTAACTCAATTCCAAAGCAAAGGTCAAAAAGGCATGAACACTGGCCGAAAAGCATGGATAGCCTTCCAAGGAGAGGCACAAGTAGCCCTAATATGTAAACCAGCATCCCAACCATTAGTCGCAAGCCCTTTAATGCTTACCACCACTTTGCCCAAAGTTTATCTTTATCCACAAGTAACCTCCACAACCATTTACCCAAATAGAGCCATATTCCTTTGCAATAAGTTACCCATCCCTAGACCACCAAATTCCTTACTCCTACAAGCCACTTCCAGCTAACTCTATGATCTCCTTTCTCCTTCCTTGGTTCCCATAAAAAATCCCTCATCAGCTTTTCCAATTTTCTCCCAGCACTCACTGGCACCTTGAACATTAACATGTAGTAAACAAGCAAGTGATCCTTCCTCCCAAAGAAAAATAGCTCTTCTTCCAAGAAGCAAGGTTTTTCAAATCTTTCAACAATAGAGTCCCAAAAATTGCTCTTTCTTAGATTTTCCATCAGCAGCAAGCCCAAATACTTCAATGGCAATTGACATAGCTCACAACCCACTCTCTTTCACATTAATACCCACAATACAACTTTTCTCAAAATTCACTTTGAGATTTGAGATTTGTTCAGAAAGTTGTAAAGCCAGCTTGAGATTCCTAATCCACCTTGACTTTATATTCCCCACCTTCACAAAACAATATTGTATCATCAACAAATTGCAAATGAGTGATTGTACCTCATGCTAGCCTATTTTCCAATCCCTTACTAATCCTTGTGAATCCTCCTTAAAAAGTAGTTTCCCCAAGACCTCAACTATTAGAGTAAAGAAAAAGGAAGAGATAGAATCTCTTTGCCTAATTCCTCTTACAACTAGAAAAAAAAAATCCACCACTGTTCCGTTCACCAACAAAGAGTAATGACAGGATATAATACAACCCATTATCCACTTGCACCACCTTTCCTCAAACCCAAAATTTCTAAAAACTTCCAACAAGAAAGACCAATCCACCATATCATAAACATTTTCCAAGTTCAGCTTGCAAACTAATCCTTTCTTACCTACTCTCTTCATTTCCTCCACACTTACATTAACAATTAATATTTGATCAGTGATTTTCCTATTGAGGCTCCTTTTTTGGGTGAAATGATTGATGGGAGGACTATTCTAATCATTAGAGATAGAACCTTGGCAATTATTTTGTACAAGCTAGTAACCAAGTTGATTGGCCTGAAATCACGAGGATGGGCTGCATTACCCTTCTTGGGCACCAGAGCAATGAAAGTTGAATTCAAACTTGGGTTTATAATATCTCTCCCAAAAAAATCATGAAACACTTCCTGCAAGCCATCTTTCAAGATGTCCTAGCAATCCATTGTAAACCCATCCAGCCCCGGAGATCTAAACCTAAGCATGAATATCATCTCAACCACTCTTCTCATATGGTAATAAAATTAACCAAACTCCTTGCAGCAACTTTCTCATAATAAACTACATATTATATTATCCCACTACAATTTATTGCAACTTTGATATACCCAATTAAGTGGTTAATTCAAACACCAGGCATCACCAACTCTATTAAAAATCTCATCCTACCACATGAGCACCCTTCCCAACAAACTCTCTTGTATTTATCCAGCCTTCCCCCATTTGCTTCCCTTTTACAAGGAAATTTGTTATTACTAATCTATGTTTGCATCTTTTCAGGTATAAGCAGCTTCAATTATGACCTAGTCTTAATTATCCAATAAAAAATGCAACACAAGTAGAGAAATTGTTAGTGACAAAAACTAAGACCAAGAGTAATCAATTAGCATATATGAGGCAAAAGGAAGAAAACAAAATGTGCCACACAATCAAAGGGAAATACCTGGATGTAAGGATAAGTGTTAGCGGCGGCATTATCTCCAATAAGCATGGAATCGCACTGTGAAGAGTTTCGAGCATTCTCTGCCTTCGACATCACCTGAACAAGCCCCCTATAACAATTCTGTGAATTACCTGCTGATATACCCTTTGAGACGATCCTACTTCTTGTGTTCTTCCCCTTGTGTATCATCTTGGTCCCGGTGTCTGCTTGCTGGTAATTATTTGTCAACGCTACGGAGTAGAACTCCCCCACTGTATCATCTCCCTCCAAAATAACACTTGGGTACTTCCAAGTAATGGCAGACCCCGTCTCCACCTGGGTCCATGATATCTTCGAGCGAGCTCCAGCACAGAGGCCCCGTTTCGTAACAAAATTATAAATCCCACCAATCCCTTCCTCGTCACCTGCATACCAGTTTTGGACTGTGGAGTACTTTATCTCTGCATCGTTCATGCAGTATAGCTCGACAACAGCAGCATGAAGTTGATTTCTATCATAAGAAGGCGCAGTACAGCCCTCCAAATACTCTACGAAGCTCCCCTCATCGGCAACTATAAGCGTCCTCTCAAACTGCCCAGTCTCCAATGCGTTTATCCGGAAGTAGGTCGAGACCGGCATGGGGCACCTGGTGTTCTTGGGGATATAACAGAATGACCCATCGCTAAATACCGCAGAATTCAAGGCAGCGTAGTAGTTGTCATCAGAAGGGACAACTTTGCCTAAATACTTTCTAACCAAATCCGGGTACTCCCTAATTGCCTCCGATATAGAACAGAAGATCACACCAGCGGCCGCTAACGTCTCCCGGTGGGTCGTGGCAATGGAGACACTGTCGAGGACTGCATCAACGGCGACGTTAGCCAGTCGATTCCGTTCATTCAGTGGGATACCCAATTTATCGAAATACCTGAGAAGCTCCGGATCAGCCTCCTCGAGGCTGTTCAGCGATGGCTTCTTCTTCGGCTCCGAGTAGTAACAGATGTCCTGGAAATCGATAGGAGGGTATCGATTGTCCGACCACTTGGGCTCATCCATTTTAAGGAACTTCTCGAATGCACTCAACCTATATTCAAGCATCCACTCCGGTTCATTTTTCCTCGCAGAAATCAACCGAATTGTCTCTTCAGAGAGACCTTTTGGGATGGCAGACGATTCGATATTGGAAACGAAACCCCATTTGTAATCCCTTTTAAGGAATTTCTGTATTGGATCATCGGAAACGGGACGGGAGGGCTTACCCGGTGATGGATTTTGATCGGGGGCGATGGTTTTAGATTCGTAACCGACATCCGCCCTGACCTTCAAGAACTTGGAACCAGTGCTTCTCCTGGGCTTTAAGGTTTTCAAAGCATCGAATTTAGGAGAAAATCCTTTCAGGGCTTTCGTTGTTTCAGGAGGAGACTGAGGGGAGAAGTGTGAAACACCGTTGGCTAGAAGAGACGCCATGGATGTGGCTACCGTTCATCCGTAGAGTGAGAATCTGCGTTGTGTAGAAGTTGGAAATTGGAAATTTGGAATGAAATCAATAAATAGAAATCGAAAAACTTCAGGGATTATTTATATTTATTTTACTTTTATTTTTATCGATATTTATCTAGGGCTTTTGTTGTCCAGAGAAATGGTATGCGGTATGCCTTGTGTGTGTGTGGCACGATCCTCCCATGTTGTCTTCTAGCGACTTTCCAGACTACTCTCGCGCCACGTCTCGTTCAAGCATTCAAGCTCAATGAGATAAATACTTCGATTAATTAAATCAAATGGCAAAAAGTTATCCCAGACTGGCAGACTCCCAGTCGTTGATTAAAGATGGGATGATGATGGATGAGGGAAGAAACATTTGAGAATTGGGACTAAGATCAAAGACTATACAACTTAAAACTCCATAAGAGGACTGTGAGTTGAAGGTCATTCGAGTTTCAGGTATATGTATTTTCTCTCTTCTTTTTCCTTCATTCATTTTTTCGTGTTCTTTGTCCGTCCTTCGAGCTTCCATCGTTTGAAGGTATACCTTGGACATGACTGAGATGTTAATGAAAAACTAAAAATTCTGATAGTGGTATAACATGATTACAAGGTTCGTCTGGGGGAGCTCATGAGAGGTAGAATGCAAGGTTAATGGCAATTAGCTTCCAGTGGGTTACTGGTTGGGAGAAGCTTGCGGCGAATGTTAGTGATAGATTCGACAAAAAATAGTACAAATGGAGGAGGTCATTATTGAAGAGAGGGCTTTCCCTTTGAGAGGGGAAGGATATGTTTTGCTTCCTTGTTTCCAAAATCTGGCTTTTATACCTGTTCATGGGTCGGGTCGGGCCAGGCTCGGCTCGGATTGGGCTTTCAATCTGTATTAACAGATTTTTCCAAGGCTCGAGTCCGAGCCCGGCCCGACCATTGGGCCATTCCCTCAAATAGGGGAATACCATTTGATGAGGGCGGATTTGGCCCTCTAGTGAAATTGTGACACATGGCACCTCATGCAAATCAAGTGCAGCCCCTTGACAACTAAGCAGCTCGAGCAGCTCGGCATAGCTCGCCACAGGCAGCTCGGCATAGCTCGCCACAAGCAGCTCGGCATAGTTCAGGGAGCTCGACATAGCTCACCATAGGCAGCTTGCCACTTGTAGGGTAGCTCGGTATAGAAGAGCAGTTCGGCATATCACAAGAAGATCTCCTACCTGACAACCGTACCGGACAAATCTGGTGGCAGCGCCCACATCTCTTGCCAAGCGGCGTCGTGCCTATCATCTCTGAAAAGCATGGCATGCCTGACGAGTCCGTACCCTACAGCAGCAGCCTACACCTGCCACCTCAGTCCTTGCAGTAATGGCTAGGGAAGTGGCGGTTACGCCTGATGTGATTGAGCACCGCTATATAAGGATTCCGACCCCCAAATCCAAGGGGGAGAAGAAAAATGGAGGGAATCCCTGCTCCCAAGCTCTCTCATTTCTTTAATATCATCTTCAAGCTCTCTACAATCAGAGTGCTAACTCAAGCGTTGAAGAGTCTCTGTCGGGTAAATACCCATGGGTCCCTTGTTTCAGTTTTCACAGGTCCCTCAGCTCTTGCCGCCTACAAAGAGGAGGAAAAGATGGAGTTACCGCAAGTCCCTCAGCTCCCGTCGCCTACAAAGAGGAGAAAAAGATGGAGTTCTCGCAGGTCCCTCAGCTCCCGCCGCCTACAAAGGAGAGAAGACCACATCATGCAAAGGGCAGTTGAGTTGCGCTACACCAGGGAGCTCCACCATCTTCTGAGTTACAGGCCACCTAGGAGCAGGTCAAATGACGAGTCCACCAAGGTAGCTCACCACCAGGGAGCTCGGCATAGCTCTCCCCTAGGCAATTCACCACCAGGGAGCTCCACCATCCTCTCCTGGGAGCAGGTCAAATGACAAGGTAATTAGCCAAAAAAAATTGATACATCACAAAAAATTGGTATATGACCAGAAACGGTTACATCAATTGGCATCATCTGTGGGAACATGCTACGAAAAACTAAGTTCACATCCTACAAAAACTAAGTTCTTATCTTACAAAAGCTAAGTCATCTTCTCCCGGAAAGCTAAGTCCTCACATTTTAAAAATCGAAGCTCTCGCTCTATAGTTTACATTTTTTATGAACTCAAAGACTATGTATGGAGCTAACAGACTAAATAACTTTACTTTCAATTCGGATAAAGCCTCATCAGTTCTCTTCGCAAGGTCCCCCCTACAAAGATGAGCTCTTTATAGCTTTTGCGGGAGTTGGCGGCCAACAGACTACATAGGCGCCCTTACTGGTCGAGCCTTCCAAGGCTCCCATGTGAGCTGACGACCTAAAGTTAGTATTGCTGCCCCCGAAGGTCGAGCTCCTAGTAGCTTCTTGTAGGAGTGGGTGACCAGCATTACGAAGCCGATGCAACGCAATCATAACTCTAGGCACCCACTTGGTCAGCTCGGCACCTCACAGGTAGCTCGGCACCCGGTCAGCCGAACACCTCATTGGTAGCTCGACACCTGGTCAGCTCGGCACCTGGTCAGCTCAGTACCTCATAGGCAGCTCAGCACCTGGTCAGTCCGGCACCTCACAGGCAAAGCCTTAAAGACCAAGTCGCCACTTCAGCACGGGCAAAGTCAAAAAAGAGTGGACTACGAGTCACTCTTAAAGCCTACGGGCTACATTACTACTTAAAGACCCAGTCTCCTCTTCGACACGGGCAAAGTCAAAGAAGAATAAACTACAAATCGCTCTCAAAGCCTACGGGCCACATTACTGCTTAAGACCCAGTCGCCTCTCCGACATAAGCAAAGTCAATAAAAATGGACTATGAGTTGCTACGGGCAGAGAACTCCAACATCCTCTAAATTACAGGCCACCTAGGAGCCGGTCAATTGATGAATCCACCAAAGTAACTCACCACCAAGGAGCTTAGCAGAGCTTGGGCAGCTCAGCATAGCTCGGGCAACTAGGCATAATTCTCCCCCAGGCAGTTCGCCACCATGAAGTTCCACCATCCTCTCCTGAGAACAAGTCAAAAGACACGATACATAGACAAAAAAAATTGATACGTGACCAATAACGGTTACATGACCATTCCAGCAGAAATGAGAATGGGCTGGATTCCAATTCTACCCAATCAAACAACTGGAATTCCATTCCGAATTCCAAACCACAATTACAGTGAACCAACTCTACCGATGCATATATTATTTTATTAAAGGGCCATTAACAAGGTCTGTCCTAGCTATCAAGGGTTGAAATTGGACTGAATAACGACATGATAATTCTCAAACTAGAACCTTGCATTCTCAGATTCGCCAAACCAATTAATCATAGCCCAGCCCCTTTGAACCTTAACAATTAAACATATTTGGATTGCCTTGATCAAAATTCAAATACAACTGTATTACTACAGAATGCAAGCAAAAAGACGTTTAAAGTCAACTGGATTCAATTCATGACACCCACCCATATACTCTTCCAACAATTATCAACCATGAGAAAATGATGGTTTAAATTGGAGCATTTTTTTTGTTAGGAGATTCAGTCTCCTAAAGAACCATTGCTGGATGTTGAATCAAAATTTCAATCACTAAATATTCAAAATACAAGGCACTTGATTTCTAAATTAGCTCCACCGAGTAGAACGAATTTGTTCGTACAACCTTTCCTGACTCACGAATCACGGAGCATAAGCAGAGTCATGACCAACTTTCTAATTATCATGTAAACCCAAAAAAAAATAGCTAAGACGATTAAACAATACACGAAAATCACAAAAGAAGCGCAGTGTAATCGTTTCTAAGCATATAAGAACTAGTTAAAAATAAGTTAATTTTCAATCATCCATGCTCATATTTGGGTCTTAAGTAAGAGTGGGGGAAAGAAGAAAGAAAAAAAGAGAACACGCACGACATGTCTGCAGCTTTCTAATTGTCGAACAGCTTCCAACAATAACACAACATCAAGAGCCAGACAAGCAGAATAGCAAAGTAGAGTTACAAATAATTCTCTCCAGATACGCAAAATGATACGTCTCCGCATTCGGAATACTAGTTCACAATAACAAGCAAATCACTGCGCAAAAGAAAAGTTTTAAAAAACTCTGATAAGTGATAAATATGGATAATTGTCAGAAACAGAATCTCTACCAAGCAGATTATCTTGAGACTAGATCTTAACAATGTAAAACAAAACATTTCGGATCTGTTCTGTTCCAGTAAGATACAAGAACTTGGTTTTACTCGCGCTTCGCAACTTATGAGCTACAAAGGTTTGTCTTTAACCAGATTGCACCTGACCAGAAAAACCAATATTTCATGGGCAAACCCACTTTGGGGGTGATTGTGAATCAAAGCATGTCCACAATTTGACTTCCAAAATACAGGTCAGACTCAGCTAGTCAGCAAAAGTGCGGGTGTATAATTAACCAAAAGGTCTGCTGCTGCATCAGCTCAAATTATGAACCCTCGCTTTTAAACGCCTCTATGTAATAGAGGTCCAATTATTTAAACTGTCCAATAGGGGACCTCTAGAATTTATATTTCCCAATTTACATATCTCATAATCAGTTGTTTACTCAAATCTTTTAAAATGAACAATGAAACTAGGAAACAAATAAAAACTAGCATCCATGTGACAAATAAGCAAAGGCTGTGAGTTTCACCTGTCAGTTGTAAAGTGTAATTTACGTTGCAATATGGTTACATAAATTTTAAGAATAATATAAAAAATCATGATAATTAATATTTATTTAAATATTATTTATGTGATATTATAAAGAAATATTATTTATGTGAGGCATGTCAGATTCCAACTCAACCACCTCATCCAAACAAAGAAATGATGGGTGAATCTATGATGTAATACAAATTTGTACAATTATCAATTTGGACATGTTTTACATTCAATAAAGTGTATATTAAACTTATTCCTGTTGCGTGTTCCTCCTTTTTGTGATCACCTGTTCTTCTGTTTTAACTCTTGCAAAGAAAGACCTTAGGATGTAGTTTTTTACGCAGCATTTGTTTTCAGTTTAAATATTTGTCAATGTAAAAGTACATAGATGGAGTTCCAACACTGATCAGTTTAAATGAGTGAACCGTTACAAAATGAAAGGCATGGTTACGGATGTAAATACCTACAATGATTTTATCGATGCTGTCTTTACATCAATTATCGGTGTAAAACTCTACCATGAGTGGAGTTTACATCGATTTTCGATGTAAAACTACATTAAAAACCAGGAGTGTAGTTTTACACCCGTCCGTATTTACACCGAAAACAAACGCAGCCTTAATATCTTTATTGTTTATCAGAAGTCTAACAAAACTAGTAATTGAGAGAAACCCAATCTAGATTTTTGAAAAGGAAAAACACAGGCCATGTAATGGCATCATTATCGTCATAAAGTAGTTTATTCTAGAAAGAACACAAGATTCACCTGTTGTTGGTAATTCCCATATCCAGGATAAGCTCCATAGGCATACATATTTGGATCTTGAGGAGGTGGAGCATATCCATAGGCCTCATATCCTTGTCCATAGCCATAATATCCT
>NW_010729202.1:1658992-1673966 GCF_000365185.1 Nelumbo nucifera
AAAGGAAAGAACTGGAAGGAAATGACTTGTAAGCTTCTGTTTATCTTCAAGTTCATAACTGAAGGAGAAACAAACTTAAGAACAGCATGTCATAATAATGCCTCAAGAAAGGTTAAAGCATACATCCCATGCTTGAGAGAAATGCTAACACAAAACAAAAGGATACAAAATAAACAACATTTGTTTTTAGAACATTAGTTTTCATAAGAAATAAGCATCTACCCTACAATGATTTTACATTTTAGTACTAAAAAGCAGACATTGAAAAAAAATGATAACAAGAGTAACAATATAAAAGTCAAGTGCATACCTTTCGAATATTGCTGACCACCTACATTCTTCTTTGTAGTAGCAGGACCAATGCGCATGGGCCGTGTTGAACAGAAAATTCCATTCATTTCAGTCATAGCACGTATCTGTTCACTTTCATCCCCAAATCTAACAAACCCGTATCCCTTTGAACGTCCAGTAGTTCTATCAGTTACAACCTTCGCACCCTTCACAGAAGGGTAGTGACTCCTGAATGTCTCTTGTAACATGTAGTCCGTGACATCAGAAGCTAGATCACCAACAAAAATTGTAAAGTCAGCGCTGTCATCTGGACGCCTCTCACCCAAACCAAAAGAAGCCCAGTTCAGCCTAAAGTTTTGCTCAGCATTGGGCATTAGTGTGCCATTGTACGTTTGTAAGATCCTTTCAGCTGCAGGACGAGTTACAAACTCAATGAAACCATAACCCTCTGATTGACCGGTTTGTTTATTGCGGATCACTTTCACAGAAGCAACCTATAAACAGAAACAAATATAACCATCAAACTGAGAGTGTCAGAGAAACAAATAACAACTTAATCAATCAGAAAAGCAAACAATTATAATTTAATACACAAGGAATGCACATAAAAAATAATATTACAGACTAGCACAACTGCTCGATCCTTCCTGAGTTCTGTTAAAGGCAGCAGAGCACAAAAAAATACAAAGTGCATTAATACCTTATTGGAACCAAAGGCACTTTCAAGAATTATTCACAGTCACAATGCATTTATGACCATCAATAAAGAGTAAATCTATGACGCCAGAAAGATATGATTGGTTAGAACTTTTATCAGACTGATCAATTGGCTATAAGCATTTTAAATATCATGCCTTTCTGGCATTGTAGTTGGACACTTGGACCCATTGGTACAAAATAATGTGTTTATAACCCAGTTCCATTAAGAAAACATTCAGAATAGACATTAAATGAGAACCTCATTCCTCTTCAGTTATTCCAATAAAACAACAGTGCAGAGGAGAAGAATAAGTGTAACAAATATTAACAACAAAATAACAGTGCATAATGAAGGCCAGAAAAAATGTCAATGTCCCACAATATCGGCCAAATACCTCAAGTAGTTGACCATGGCCCGGATAATGTAGCCAATATTTCATTCATAAAACACTTTCCCCTTCCCAATGAACCCCTGAACCTTTATGGCCTTGCTGTCCACTCATCCTGAAGAAATAGAAGTTACTCTATGAGCAATGAAGTATACCTTGCCCTTGTGGTGTTTTGGTATTCCATACAAGTAAAGACATGATAACTCCACCACACAGACACACACAGGAGAGAGTGGGGGGATTGTGGTATTTTTTATTGTTGATGGGCGAATAACTGATAAGACAATTTATACAACTATATCATCGTTTTCTGCCACGAAATCATCAACTATACAAGACGAGGTTGCTCAAAATCCTGTTCGTAGCAAACCCAAGTGAATTTTTTATGTTGTTGTGCCTATGTATTAAAGGAAAGAAAACACTGCTTAAGATCAAACGAATAGCTCGTGACATATGAAGCACCTGAATGATCCCAATTCCCGAACTAAAAGCAACTTTTAGAACTTAATCGTGCAAGAAAATATATCAACAACTAAAGAAAACAACGTATAATGGGAAGAGCATTGAAAAACAGCTCGTTACCTCGCCCGTGTGAGCGAAACAGCTGTGGATATAGCTCTCCTCCATCCAGTACTGCAAGTCTCCGATCCAAAGCGTCCGGACCTCGTCTGCGCTTGTGGGTTGTGTAGGTGGATACTGATGCTGTGGCTGCGGCTGCGGCTGCTGCGCTTGGGGCTGAGGTTGCTGGGGTGGCACTTGCGGCTGTTGCACTTGAGGGGGCTGCTGGTTCCACACTGGAGGGGGTTGAGGCTGAAGAGGCTGCTGTGGTGGCATCATCATCCACTGCTGTTGCGGCGGTGGTTGTTGCTGCGGATGCTGCTGGTGCTGTTGATCCATTTGTGGAGGAACCATCGGTGGTGGAACAACGCCTGTTGCAGGTTGCATCATCTTCGGAAAAACCCTAAGCGATGATAGATATCGAAAAGAACCCTAACCCTAACCCACTGCCAGATAAAGAAATCCGAGCACTAGATAGAGCCCTACCAGTCCAAAAACCTCTACAGACTGTAGTGATAACTGGATTGAAATATGTAATCTTGATAAAAAGAAGTTGAAAGAAAAACGACGGAGTATAAGAACCAACCCTGTAAAGAAAAACAACGACGATAAACAATAGGTAAGGTTGTACCCCTTACCGTACAACAGGAGACTAATGAGAGACGATGGATTGGGATTAGAGAAACCCTAACCCTAGAAAGGTTTTCTGAGAGAAGGTCCTTTGAGAAGTGATACTGGTTTTAAATGTACAGGCAGGCCGACAGGGGGGAATGGAGATTACGATAGAGTTGGACTATGATGCCGAAAAAACTTGCAACCAATCACCGGTATCATACTAGTGGTAACCAATCATATGATCGTTTATCAAATTGATGAGGGTTTTGATTGGTGAAACTGTTAAAGCCTTTACACGGTATCATATCTTTCGGGCAGCATTCAAAAGAAATAGTTGTACTCATGACCCTGTGAGGCTGTGACCCGTGACTCGTTAGGAATACGATCGGAACCGGGTCGGTTTCGAATCGGGCCAATATTTCGGTTCGAATCGTCCTTTTTGGGTTGGGTTGGCAAAGCTTTGCTCTAACTTTTAACCCTATATTTCCTCTTTTTTTAAGAAACTTCTAACCCTAAATTTAGGTTAGGGTTGATTGACTGGTCAGATGCAAATGGTTCAATCGCTTAGATCAATGGCCTTTGACCAAAACAACATTTTTTAATCATTAAGACGGGTTTAATTGTCAGATTCAAATGGTTTGAATGGTTTAACCACCTACATCAACACCAATTTAAAAAAAAAAAAATCTGAAAAATGGGTGACCCCAACTTGACCCAACCCAATTTCTTTTCGGGTTCGATCAGGTTGTGTCATACCGCCTTAGACCCTTGTCCACTTTTTTCAAGTTGGGTCAACCTCCGCTAAAATTTCTAACAACTGCTTTAACGCCCCCCCATATTTCCAATAAAATTATACAAGTTGACCCCTTAACAAAAAAATTGCATTTGTAAATATAATAAAATTTTGATTTTGTTTAGGATAATATTGAAATATTCATTGAATGAGAAATAAAAACAATTAGAGAACATCTTTTCAAAATAAAACCTCTTTTTTCTCCTCTCCACCCTTCCTCTCGCCAATGCGTTGTTGTTGTATATGAAGATGTGATGTCTAAATAGAGATATAAGAATTAGGGGTGCTCAACAAAAATTGAGAAATCCAATCGAAAAAAAATATGATTAATTAAGGCGATGTTCCGAAGTGTGGTAAAACCTTGATATATTGGGTTTCAAATCACCCCACACCTTATTCAATCGTTCGGTTGTGGTGTGGCATTGTTTGAACTCCATCATATCGTGGTGTGGTGTTTATCGCGCCTAAAATATTGGCCACAGGTTTTTCTCATGGCCTCAGCCACGCCCCGGGTATTATAGCCCCAACGCCGGCTACGGTGTTTCACAAGCTCATTTTTAATATTTTAAATTATAGTTAATTAAATTTATTTTATTATTAGTTATTATTTTATTAGTTCTTTTATATATGTATTTTATATTTTTATATTACTTATAATTTTTTATCAATATTAGTTTTTCAATTTATTATTACTATTACTGGTTTTTTAATTACTATTTTATTATTAATGTTTTAAATTTTTAATCAAAACTAATTTGTAGTGTTTTTGATCCACCATTAGCCCGACCAGTTAAACCACTCGAGCCATCACCCAATCACAATTATGTATATGATTTTAGTAAAACTCAGTGGATGGTTACAACTATTGACTTGGTCAAAACTATCCAACCTAGACAGATGGACCGTTGACCCATTTGACCTAGTGACCAATTGGGTCATGGGTTGCATACTATCTATGTCTACAAACTTTGAGAGGCCATAACTTTGCATTCCGATGCATGATTGAGATGATTTTTTTTATTTTTGGAAACTTTTCGAGATCTATGTGTCCCAAGGGGCCATAGGCGCCTAGCCCCGTTATTTTTGCCAAAAAAAAATTTTGGGCCTCAATTTACAATTTTTAATATTTTTTACAAATAAAAAAATTAAAAACAAAAATCAAATATAAAATAATGCATATATTGCATATAGAACATAATTATACATTGTTTATTAATAAAATACATGTTTATACATATCCATACACACACATACATACATACATATATATATGGATTAATGTATTGTTGGTGTGGCATGGTTTAGCCCGTTTGACCCAAAACGGTTGAACCAATGACTTGTGACCCGAAGGCAAACACAGTTTGGCCTTTGGGTTGGTTTTTAAAACATTGATATTTTTTTATTTTTTATCACATGTTAAACTAATTCATACTATTCATTTGCATTTAACTTAAAAACACCAAAAAAAAGTAGGAAAATTTATAGTTTGAATGGCTCAACATTTAAAATTAGGTTATAGGTTGGTTCAGAAACCAACAAAACTCTAGCAGCCGGCTCTATATTTCAAATTATAAAAACTCCCCCCCCCCCCCACCATGTCATCGGAGACTTATGTGGCTATTGCCAATATGGGATTCTTAACCTATGTTGGACACAACAAAAAGCCTATATTGAAATTGCCATGAATATTGTGTTGTTTAAAAATAAAAAGGGTTTTTAGTCTCTCTCCACTCCCTCTATCTTTCAATCTCTCTCCCACTCTCCCACTCTCATAGTCGTCTCTCTCTTCTCAACGATTGTATGATTTAAAAATAAACAAAAATGGTTGTTGGTTTCTGATGGCGAATTTGGCCCTCCAATGACATTGTGACACGTGGCATCTCGGAACAAATAGGTGACATCCAAAACCATTTAGGCAAAAACTTGCCTTAGCCAAGATGATGGTGTCCCAGCTGTCAACTTGGCACAGGCGCCAAACTGGCAGCCTGGCATAGGCGCCGACCTGTTGACCTAACAAAGGCGTCGGGTTAGACAGTGTATGCCCTTAGCTCCAATCAAAATGATGTACATTATGACATTTAATAAAGTACATATTTGATCCATGTTATTATGGTATGTTTCTGTGTAATACCCTTAAACTGGACACATATGAGACTCATGTTAGTTTAAAATCTTCACAGTCGTTGGATAGATCTAGGGAGATTTATTCTGCCAAGGCAGACACTGATGTGCCGCCAAGTTGGTTGGGGTGGCTTGTCTCAACTGCCAGGGTGAGACCTGAGGTACCTGCAAAGTGGGTTTTTCTTGAAACCCTGAACCGAACCAAAATTCCAGTATTGCCCTGGACCTTGGAGATTGATGGGCAAAACTGGAATGTTACACCTGACCCCTAGACTCGATTATGATACTGCACGAGGTGTCAGACTGGGCTATCTTTGATATGCCAATTAGTAAGATCCTTAGAGGGGGTCAAAACCTGGGTATGTTGAGACAGTCCAAGAATTCTCTGAGTGGGTGATCATAGTGACAGGATCAGTCCCTTTATTGGACAAAGGTAATGATCGGGGATGCACTCTCTCTGATGGAAATCAAAGCTGCTAGTAGCCGATTTCAATCGTTGAAATTTGTTTTTTGCAATATATATATATATATATATATATATATATATATATATATATATTGTAGTTTCAAAATGTTTGCAAAAGGTTTTAATTCCCGGGATCCATGTGAGTAAAGAGTGTAGCACTGTTCCTTGCAGCCGAGGGAGAGGTCCTCTCTTGTCAGGCAGTGTTTGATCATTACAGGCTGAGAGGTTAAGTGTAAAACCATTGAGGGTAATACGTGATGGGCTAATCTTGCATCTGCCCACAGTCCTTGGGTTTTTATAAGGTGTCTTGACCCAGGGACCACTCAGTGTAAGTGTTGGGCCCATTAAGAGCCCATGGTGATGGGCTCAGAGGTTTACTGTCCATAACAGTGAATTCGGCCAGGCCTTGTAACAGAGGCTAGGCTGAACCCATGTGCCTGATGTGTAGATCAATGTTTTTGTCCCACACCATACAAGGAAATCTAACTGGGCAGCAGTTTGGAAGGTTATTGAGCACATGGACTTAATGGGCCTAAAGCCCAATTCGAACTGGTTTAATTAGATTAATTAAAGAGGGGCGGATCTGGGATTTGGATCAGCAGATAGGATAAGGGATTATCCTGATCCACTCAGAGAGTCTTAATCCAAATACAAATTTGGATTTGGAAACTCCTAATAAGTTTAGGAGGGTTGATCTAATCTACAGATAAGATAAGGGCTTATCATTATCTCTTAAAGAATGTCCAGATTCAAATAAGGATTTGAATTAAGAAACTCCTAATGGGATTAGGAGTTGATCTCTTTAAGGCTATAAAAGGAGGAGGGGGGCGAATCGTTCAAAAACAACATTAAGATCTTAGATCCGAGAGAGAAGCCAACAACAGTAAGACCGCACCATCTTCTGTTCTTGCACCCTCCTCCTGTTGCCGCCATTGCCAGTTCGTTCTCCACTATAGGAGTAATCAAGAAGGGTTCTTGATATTAGTTTTTGGAGAAAAACTGATATGAAGTCGTGCTCACAAACCCTCCATCGAATTCTTGCTGAAGGATTTGGTTCTTGTGAAGAACCACCTACTGATTCTGCTCCACCCTACGCTGTGTCATCTTCAATGGGAGCAGTCTTTGGAGTTTTCCTTGGGTTTGAACACCTTCGTTGGGAGTTACTGTTACTCCGTATCAGGTATATCCCTTTCCTACCTTTTGGTTTCAGATCTGGTTCGATTTAGGTTCAAGATTGATCATTGATAATGCAGATTTTCTAAAACAGGGAATGTGATTCCCACATGGGAGAGAGAAATTTTTGAAATTTCGCCCTACCTTCCTGTAGGGTTCGGCTATCCATATGATGGATCTCTCATCCCTTCACGCCGAAATGGCAGCCTGGCACAAGCACCGACTTGGCGACCTGGCACAGGCGTCGACCTGGCGACCTGGCATAGGCGCCGACTTGGTGACCTACGTGACGTGCTCGCCGACAAATTCGGCATGCATATCCCAACACTTCCACGATTCTTGGAAGTTGGCCCATGTACCGAACGATCCAGAGGGTGGTCAACGTGCATGGCGGTTGCCTCCGGAAATCTCGGACCACTTAGGCGACCTCTCGGAAAGTTTGGATACGGTGCGTGAAGCCCACGCCAGACAATGCCGATATAATGGCACAAACCCCAATGGAATGGAGGGGGGCAAGTAAGCATATTCTAGCTCTCATACTTTATGATTTTTTGCTCGCAGTCTACTATAAGAGTACTGACTTAATCATCGGAGCGACTTCGCCGGGTTACCCACCCCGGTCCTCTGACATTGATTCTTTGCAGGTCTCTAAAGAACTACGAAGCTCAACAATCAATCCAGCTCGCCACCAGTTAGCTCGACACTCTGGTTAGTTTGGCACCTAATAGGCAGCTCGGCCCTCTGGTCAGCTCGACAATCTGGTCAGCTTGGCACCTAATAGGCAGCTCGACACTCTGGTCAGCTCGGCACTCTAGTCAGCTCAACACTTGATAGGTAGCTCGACACTCTGGTCAGTCCGGCACCTAACCTGCCCAACTCGGCCCAGTCAGTTCGACACCTAACCTGCCCAGCTCGGCCCAGTCATTTTGGCACCTAGCCTGCCCATCTCGGCCCAGTCAATTCGGCACCTAACCTGCCCAGTTCGGCCCAGACAATTCGGCACCTAAACCTGCCCAGCTTGGCCCAATCAGTTCGACACCTAACCTGCCCAGCTCGGCTCAGTTAGTTCGGCACATAACCTGTCCAGCTCAGCTCAGTCAGTTCGGCACCTAATCTGCCCCCAGCTCGGCCTGGTCAACCCGACATCCAGGTCCTCATCTAGCAAAAGTTCTCCACTTCGGCCTCTAAATCACTGACCACCTGGAAGCAAACCAAATGGCGAGGTACTTAGCCAAAAATTGATTCACAGTTTCTATACTTACGTATTCTTTGTCAATCTCTCTCTCTTTCTCTTTCCTTCTCCCTCAATCTTTATCGTTCTCTCTTAGTCTCTTTCCTTGCTCCTTCTCTCATTTTTAAAATTTTTCTTACACACTTATACAATATTAATCAAACCCTATAAAAAAACATAAGACCAATCACTTGTACAATCAAGTTATAAACTTCTATCAAGTAGGTGTGAATTTTATAGCCAAGAGTTTCTTGTGAGTTTTTATCAAGTTGAGCTAAGGAAGTTAGAACCATACCAAGTTGGTCTTATGTTTAATACATTATGGTTAATACCATATAAGTGTGTAAGAAAAATAAAAAAAAAAGAACGAGAAAGAGAACATGAGAGAAACTGAGGGAGAATGATTGAGATTGAGGGAGAATGAGAGATCAACCGAATGAGAAAACGAAGGAGAAGAAGAGATTAATTGAGAAACATAATGACATAGATCGAGGGAGAACAATAGATTGACAAAGAAGTAGAGATTGATAGAGAGATTGTAAAACCTTTTTTTCAAATCACATAGTCATTGAGTAGAGAGACGACTATGAGAGTGAGAGAGTGGGAGGGAGATTGAAAGACAGAGGAAGAAACTGAAAACCCTTTTTATTTTCAAATAACGCAGCATTAAGGGCAATTTAATATACGCATTTTGTTGTGTCCAACATGGATTAAGAGTTCCATGTTGGCAACAACCACATAAACTTTCAATGACATGGCAGAGGCTTTTATAATTTGAAACATATAGCCACATAAACCAGTTTGCAGCATCATTTTAAATGTTGATTTGGCTCAAACTATAATTTCCCAAAAAATATTACTCTTGATCGACGGTGTAGATCACCTCAGGTTGTGTATATGAGATACACATAATCAAAATACAAGGTGTGGCTTGAACCACTCAACACCTTGTAGAACACCTATATAAGTGTGGTGTGGTTCAAACTACCAAATTTTAACCATAGTATAGAATGCTTATTTTGCTATAGCATGGTATGGTTGAGAATACACCTCCTAATTTCTCGACCACACTACAAAACACCTTGTAAATCGAATGGTTCAGTATCAGTTCAGTATTTTTCAAAAAACTGATGGTATCAATTCAGCTTTAGTTATCCTAAAAGAAAAACCAATAGTTAACCAAACCAATTAGTATAATTTATATGTGTTATATATACTAACGGAGACCCGTGTGATGCACGGGATGTTTTTTAAAAATAAAATATATTATTAAGAGAAAAAATGAAGTAACATTGATTCACCAAAGTTTTTATATATTTRTAGTTCTTTACATATAGAAAAATAATATTCTTTGCCTTTTTAGTTATTGAGCTTCAAACTTATTCCTTTTTACATAGCCAAAGAATGTGCTTAACATGAGATCAATAACCAATTTAAAAAACAATTTCAAGTTTCAACTGACGAAGATAACCAAAGGTTCATGTTAAGTGATTTTTATTGTTGAACAAGAAAAATCCATGAAACAAATATACATCAAATTAAAAAAAGAATAGCGAAAAACCTAATAACCCATGGAAAGGAAAATGGTTTATTTAGACTTTTATATAAGAAGAAAGTTGGTTCACCTCATGTATTGGTGGGCAAATTTGGGCCAAAAATAGGGTTCATATTTAGGTTGGCCCCTAACTTAACCTAATCCATCTAGTTAACACCCCTGCATTATTACATAGAGCCAAGAGGGATTAAAGAGATTTAGGAGGAAAAGAGGGATTTAATGGGAAGGATAAATGTTACAAACATTGACTATTAAAGCAAGAGAGAGAGAGGGGGGAGAGAGAGAGTAATGGTGTTATTGTAGAGTAAATATGGAATTTATGATAGATGATGAAGACTCATTAGGGTTTTAATTTTGTCTTATTATATTTTTAATGATTTCATTTAAAAATAAATATGTACATGTGCGAGAAAGGAGAGTAGGAGGAGGCACATATGAGCTCTAGCGGTGATTCATGCAATGTATAGGGTGCTGTATTTCTACTTCTTTATCTGTAGAATAGTAGAAAAAATTTCTTTTTTTTTTAGTTATTGAGCTTTAAACTTTCCTTTCTATATAGCTTATATATTATGAGGAGCGCATAAACCAACTAATGATGGCACAGTAACTACAAAAAATCCTGCCTTTAGCAACATGCACTTGTTACAGTTACAAATGATTGTTGCCAAAGCAAAATTTTATCAATACTTGATCAATGTTGTTGCCAAATTAAATGAATTGACAACAAGGGTTACTTAACTGTTGCTCATTGAATATCAAACTTTTACCAAAGCAATGAACTGGAAACAAAGGGTATCACTCGTTGCTACTTGTATCTCCAACTGTTACTAAATCAATGTATTGATAACAAAGGTTAATCAATTATTGGTAATTACATCTTTGATTGTTGTTAATTTCATTGAACCTTTGGCAACAATCATAGAAAATCATAGTTATAGACACATTTAACACATTAACAAATAGATTAAAGAACAAGAGTTTACTTTAATGGATAAGATTTAACACTCAAGTCCATGATAGCCCAAAAAAAGTGCCTCAAAAAAACATATTTTATATTATGGGTCAAGTTTGGTAAATTTTGGCTTAATCCAAACTTGACAAGGTCGACTATATCAAATTTGATTTGACTAGCTAACTCAGTTTTTGCTACTACCAGAACAGGAATTGAAACAAGTCCAGGAGTTATTTAACCAAGCAGCGGACAACTGTCTGAACTTGAAGAAACCTGATTGAAGATTAAGGAAGGCAGTTTGGATCCCATGAGTTTAATTCTGGCAATTTAATCGGTTCCCCAAATTCTGGATTTCACTGCAGAATAAAATGAGTAAATGACAGATTATAATTCAAGCATTTCGTAGATGTGATGTATGTCTCTTTTCTTGTTGATTTTGAGAGTAATTCAACTCAACCTAGGGGCTAGGTGATCCTTCTTGCAAAATTCATGCATAGAAGGCTAGAACTAGTGAAGATAGACGTGTATTTGGCCAAACACGGGAAGACCGGAACCAAAAGATTTGATTCCGCCAAACAACCCAACCTGGTCGGTTGGCTTCTTGTGGCCCCGGTGGCAATGACAATGTCTCAGAGAGAACGACAGAGATGGTCAAAGAAATTTTTTTGCCGACGCATACTTTTTTATTATAAAAATGGGTCCTGATCTGATTGAGCACAATCTGTGAATAGACAAAAAAGGACCATTGTGGTAGTCACAAGGGATGCATCATTGATATAATGCTGCAAATGAATGGGATTGAATTGGGCATAGTATGCGCTAGCAATCTGGAGTTGAAATTGAGCCCCCCTATCCATCTGAGCTAACAACGACCAGAATATTTTACGATTTTGTATTACCAAATATCAATGAAATAAATTAAAAATGAATATGTTATTATTTAATATGAAC
The DNA here is from genome assembly GCF_000365185.1 of Nelumbo nucifera. The sequence goes on from NW_010729202.1 coordinate 1,670,787, forward strand.
GAAAATTGAAAAGACTTCAAATCGCTTCCTTGTGTTTGTAGAGCTTGCTTGATTCATAGTTGAAATCCGAATTGGAATGCCTATTTCCATAATCTGTTTGGTTCAGATAGCAATAGAAATGAGAATGAGATTTCATTCTCAAGGGGGGGGTAGGGAATCGCCATTCCCTCAAATAGAGGAATACCATTCCAACAAAAATGGGAATGGGCTGGATTCCATTTCTACCCAATCAAACAGCTGGAATTCCATTCCGAATTCCAGACCACTATTCCTGTGAACCAACTCTACCGATGCATATATTATTTTATTAAAGGGCCATTAACAAGGTATGACATAGCTATCTGGGGTTGAAATTGGACTGAATAATACATGTTAATTCTCAAACAAGAACCTTGCATTCTCAGATTCGCCAAACCAATTAATCATAGCACAGCCCCTTTGAACCTTAACAATTAATAATATTTGGATTGCCTTGATCAAAATTCAAATACAAATGTATTACTACGAAATGCAAGCAAAATGGCGTTTAAAGTCAACTGGATTCAATTCATGACACCCACCCACATACTCTTCCAACAATTATCAACCATGAGAAAATGTTGATATAAATTGGAGCATTTTTTTTGTTGGGAGGAGATTCAGTCTCCAAAAGAACCATTGCTAGATGTTAAATCAAAATTTCAATCACTAAATATTCAAAATGCAAGGAACTTAATTTCTAAATTAGCTCCACCGTGTAGAACCAACTTGTTCGTACAACCTTAACTGACTCACGGAGCATAAGCAGAGTCATGACCAACATTTTAATTATCATGTAAACCCAAAAAAAATCGCTAAGACGATTAAACAATACACGAAAATCACAAAAGAAGCGCAGTGTAATCGTTTCTAAGCATATATAAGAACTAGTTAAAAAATAAGTTAATTTTCAATCATCCATGCTCATATTTGGGTCTTAAGTAAGAGTCGGGGAAAGAAGAAAGCAAACAAGAGAACACGCATGACATGTCTGCAGCTTTCTAATTGTCGAACAGCTTCCAACAATAACACAACATCAAGAGCCAGACAAGCAGAACAGCATATTAGAGTTACAAAGATTCTCTCCAGATACGCAAAATGATACGTCTCCGCATTCGGAATACTAGTTCACAATAACCAGCAAATCACTGCACAAAAGAAAAGTTTTCAAAAACTCTGACAAGTGATAAATACGGACAATTGTCAAACAGAATCTCCACCAAGCAGATTATCTTGAGACTAGATCTTAACAATGTAAAACAAAACATTTCGGATCTGTTGTGTTCTAGTAAGATACAGGAACTTGGTTTTACTTGCGCTTCGCAACTTATGAGTTACAAAGGTTTGTCTATAACCAGATAGCACCTGGCCAAAAAAACCAATATTTCATGAGCAAACCCACTTTGGGGGTGATTGTGAATCAAAGCATGTCCACAAATTGACTTCCAAAATACAGGTCAGACTCAGCTAGTCAGCAAAAGTGCGGGTGTATAATTTACCAAAAGGTCTGCTGCTGCATCAGCTCCAAAATTATGAACCCTCACTTTTAAACGCCTCTATGTAATAGAGGTCCAATTATTTAAACTGTCCAATAGGGGACCTCTAGAATTTATATTTCCCAATTTACATATCTCATAATCAGTTGTTTACTGAATCTTTTCCAATTAACAATGAAACTAGGAAACAATTAAAAACTAGCATCCATGTGACAAATAAGCAAAGGCTGTGAGTTTCACCTGTCAGTTGTAAAGTGTAATTTATGTTGCTATATGGTTACATGAATTTTAAGAATAATATAAAAAATCATGATAATTAATATCTATTTAAATATTATTTATGTGATATTTAAAAAGAAATATTATTTATGTGAGGCATGTCAGATTCCAACTCTACCACCTCATCCAAACAAAGAAATGATGGGTGAATCAATAATGTAAAACAATTTTGTACAATTATCAATTTGGACATGTTTTACATTCAATAAAGTGTATATTAAACTTATTCCTGTTGCGTGTTCCTCCTTTTTGTGATAGGTTACCTGTTCTTCTGTTTTAACTCTTGCAAAGAAAGACCTTAGGATGTAGTTTTTTAGGCAGCATTTGTTTTAAGTTTAAATATTTGTCAATGTAAAAGTACATAGATGGACTTCCAACACTGATCAGTTTAAATGAGTGAACGGTTATAAAATGAAAGGCATGGTTACCGATGTAAATACCTACAACGATTTTATCGATGCTGTCTTTACATCAATTATCGGTGTAAAACTCTACCATGAGTGGAGTTTACATCGATTTTCGATGTAAAACTACATTAAAAACAAATACGGACCGTAAGTGGAGTTTTACACCCGTCCGTATTTAAACCTAAAACAAACGCTGCCTTAATATCTTTATTGTTTATCAGAAGTCTAACAAAACTAGTAGTTGAGAGAAACCCATTCTAGATTTTTGAAAAGGAAAAACACAGGCCTTGTACTGGCATCATTATTGTCATAAAGTAGTTTATTCTAGAAAGAACACAAGATTCACCTGTTGTTGGTAATTCCCATATCCAGGATAAGCTCCATAGGCATACATATTTGGATCTTGAGGAGGTGGAGCATATCCATAGGCCTCGTATCCTTGTCCATAGCCATAATATCCTCCATTCCACTGATTTGGATCTGGTTGTGGCTGTTCCCAYCCAACAGAGTCCTGTAAATTTGTCAGATTCATGGGATTATGTAAATATGAATTCAACAACGCAAGTGATATTCAAACCTGTTTACTGGAAGGACTGCGTCCCCATGAAAGCCGAATATTTTGCCCCCCCAACTGGGTTCCATTCAACATCAGCAATGCCTCCTCTGCACAAGCTCTGGTGCACAATGAACAAACAATAAAGGAATTGGTCAGATGTACTGAAATTTTAACTSTGCCAGTATGAGCTTGCCTAACACTAATGGTCCAACTCCCAAGCACAGATAAAGAAGGGTTGTCTCGGGCTGGCAGACAGTATTTAAAACTCTTGCAAAACTCTTATGGTCATGGATGGCAATCAGATGTGCTGTTATTTCGACACAGTAATAAATATAATAATCAGGCTTACCAATCTGTTTGTTTTTATCATGTTATTCAGGACCAGTTGGTTACTCGATTGCGGCAATTCTCTAAAAGCTAATGT
>NW_010729202.1:1674526-1686576 GCF_000365185.1 Nelumbo nucifera
TTAAAAAAAAAAAAAAGTAGCAACCTGTTGACAAATTGAACAAAACCACAACGTTTGCCTACAGGTATCTTCACATGAACCAACTCCCCAAATTGGCTGAAGACTTGTCTCAAATGATCATCAGTAACATTAGAATCCAACCCACCAACGAATATCTGCAGTCACAATTTTGGTAAGCCAGACATGCAGCATAAAAGATCATGTCYACATCTAAAACAGAACAAAGTACCCACAGTTGTATTATTTGGATCATTCTCGTTCTGTGTTCCTTGAGTGTTCTGGTAAGGAGCTGCAAATAACAAATACAGGTGAAAAGAAGGGAAAGAGAGTAACTAAGCAGCATATGGTGCCTAATCAGGATAAATATAATTGGGGATAGAATACCAGACCACAATAACCTATTGTGACTGTAAGTTTTCCTGATAATGGCATTTATGAACAATTCTATAGAAAAGGAAAGGAAATGTCCATGAAGATGGTCTACATGTAGTATAATTTCCCTACTGCTGTGGAGTTTTGTAATGCCACTATACTATTGATTATGTGAATGAAAAAATAAGCACATAAACAAACCAAGCATAGCGATGTGCAWGCTCAGAATCTTGAATTTTACCGTCACCTTRGTAGAAAACAAAATAATACAGAACMAATAAAGAATGGTACATCACCTAAATGCTTTAGTCTCCACCTTCTACTGCAAAACATTGTCACCTTCGCTATAAWTTTTTYATTGCTGGTGTGCATATGTAGAATCCTTCTCACGGGTCATGCATGGTTAACTACATCTGGGGATGCCTCTCCAGAATTATGTATCAATTTCCAGGCTATGTAAATTACCATAACATTTTTAATCCGWGAAAGCATAAACTTGAGTGTAACATTCAATGTAGAAGTGCTCCATCCTCCCAGGTTSTGGTCATCAGAGAACAGGAAAAAGCTTGCATGAAGTGCCCTTCATGCCAATAGTAAAACATCAWATCTTCACTTGGCTAACAAAGCCACTACATCTATTTTTTTTCCCATAAATAGATCCATATGTTTTATAATCCTATCCACATATTTATAGTAAGTAATAAAACCATTCTATATAAAAGCTTCAGGACACTTCACTTTTAACCACCCTGATTCTTAACAGTGAGAAGCAATTCCCAGTGACATAGCTAGAAGACTACTCTATCCTACTACTCTAAAGTGTTAAACAATTCCTAGAGATGCAGCTCTAAACTTAACCTACCCAGGTGCTCACAGACCTACAGATTATAGACTGAAAAATAAGGTTAAAAGACCTTACTWCAGAATCACAGGTTCATGGCATCATGGAGATGYAGTACTGTGTTGGCAGACACTTGCAAGTCATATTAATAATAGAAACCCAGCACCKGTAGCCTCTTCAAAGCCTTGTACATGAAGATAGAAGGTTAAGGGTAATGAAGCATTTCAGCTGGAAAATAATCAAAACTTAAAATATTAGTTCCGGTTCGCCTACCCTCCAATATATTAGTTACAGTCTGCCTACCCTAAGGTAACTCTACTCCAGTGTGTTGGCAGACACTTGTAAGTCATAATAATAATAATAGAAACCCAACACCTGTGACTTCAAAGGATTGTATATGAAGATAGAAGGTTAAGGGTAATGAAGCATTGCCAGCTGGAAAATAATCAAAACTAAAAATAGATCAAACTAACTAGCATTACATAATACATATAACAAAACTTAATCTTTCATTTTTCCCATAATATAAATGGTATCATTTCCATAGGAAGAAAATGGACCAAAGTGCTACCAGTTCCTACCCAACTGTCTATGACATCCAAAATCTAAAGGAAAGAACAAACAACCAGAAAATGTAAAAAGAGAATAAATGTAAAGTGGTAAAATAACTGAGATAACAGGAACATATTCTCAAAGTATGGTTACAGATACTTGTACTAGATGGCATGGCTATAACAAATGCAGCTTAAGATTTAGACTGCATATGGTTTCTGAGAAAATTGAAAAAAAAAAGGAAAAGAAAGCTGTGGGGAAATATTTATTTTACAAAATCCCTTCTTAAGAAATTCCAAACAACATTCTTTTTCTAACCACAGCCTTAAYGGATCACCATCCAGAATATGAACCAATGATGGTTATCATACCAACCTTGCAGCCCACCGGCTTCCAATGTCCTATGCACTYGAATGTTCCAGGCATTAAAAAAACTCCAACAACCAAGCATGTATAATTGGTGCATAAATTCCAATAGACATTTTTTATATCAGGAATAGCTGACCAACTTATATTAGCATATACTACCTCATTTTTACCCATTTAATTCCAAATTCAAGAGAAAATGGACATTCTGGCAAACAGGGTACTAGATTGCAAGCAGGGAAAGAGAGACATAGAGATCATGTGTTTATAATTTGATGACAGAAACTGCAGATTGAAGTAGGGATTCAAACAGATCTGCAGCTACATCGACATCCCCGTTCATATTGGATAGTTATTTACTTAAACTAACCTAATCCCCAAGTGCCCAAATGCAGTTGGATATCACCATAACACTTGACAGTCCAGCAAGRTAAACAAGCTAGAACTAATAATCAGATGTCACATTTCCATCCTAACTGGAAATGTCTTTGTAAAATTAACAATTGAAAAAGAAATGGGGAAGGCAACCTAATGTARAAAGGATAACAATGAGTTGCAAATGACACAAGATGTCCTAGGCATGGGAGGAGCTAAAGAATACCATGGCAACATTAAAACAACTTAAAGAGTGGCAGRCTGCTAAACACAGCTCTATACATCAGGAGTTGAAAGCACCAATARTTGCTATTTCAAATTAAAGAAAAGTRCAGTTTTGTCCTCCTATGGAATGAAAAATTGGAAATGTGAATCAGAACTGAGCATGGGGTAACAAAGAAAAGAAACCAACTTCAACAATTATACCATAAWGGYGTAAAAGGATCTGATTCACAAGGAACTAAAGTATTGATTCTACTGAGTGAATGTACCAAAAAAGCAAAAAAAAGGAACTACCAAAACAATAAAATTTTGGAACAGCGGACRAAATGTAAACTGGCTGACAGGCCTTTAAATATAAGGTAACTGGTAAAAGTAAATTGAGAATGTAGCAAAGTGCCACATAAATGTGAAATWAAGGACAAAATTGATGACATAAACAGAAAAAAACTGACCTAGACGAGGCCACGCACTAAAGGGGAATCATTTCGGCTGAAATCAGTTCCAGGCCCCTACATGAGAGAGCCTCTCGGCATCCTGCTTTGAGACAACATGAGTTYTATAAGTGTTTGCAAGTTTCAATTGCATTAAATGTGCCCAATTGTACAAAGGAAAGAACTGGAAGGAAATGACTTGTAAGCTTCTGCTTATCTTCAAGTTCATAACTGAAGGAGAAACAAACTTAAGAACAGCATGTCATAATAATGCCTCAAGAAAGGTTAAAGCATACATCCCATGCTTGAGAGAAAAGCTAACACAAAACAAAAGGATACAAAATAAACAACATTTGTTTTTAGAACATTAGTTTTCATAAGAAATAAGCATCTACCCTATAATGATTTTACATTTTAGTACTAAATAGCAGACAATGAAAAAAAAGGATAACAAGAGTAACAGTATAAAAGTCAAGTGCATACCTTTCGAATATTGCTGACCACCTACATTCTTCTTTGTAGTAGCAGGACCAATGCGCATGGGCCGTGTTGAACAGAAAATTCCATTCATTTCAGTCATAGCACGTATCTGTTCACTTTCATCCCCAAATCTAACAAACCCGTATCCCTTTGAACGTCCAGTAGTTCTATCAGTTACAACCTTCGCACCCTTCACAGAAGGATAGTGACTCCTGAATGTCTCTTGTAACATGTAGTCTGTGACATCAGAAGCTAGATCACCAACAAAAATTGTAAAGTCAGCGCTGTCATCCGGACGCCTCTCACCCAAACCAAAAGAAGCCCAGTTCAGCCTAAAGTTCTGCTCAGCATTGGGCATTAGTGTGCCATTGTAAGTTTGTAAGATCCTTTCAGCTGCAGGACGAGTTACAAACTCAATGAAACCATAACCCTCTGATTGACCGGTTTGTTTATTGCGGATCACTTTCACAGAAGCAACCTATAAACAGAAACAAATATAACAATCAAACTGAGAGTGTCTGAGAAACAAATAACAACTTAATAAATCAGAAAAGCAAACAATTATAATTTAATACACAAGGAATGCACATAAAAAATAATATTACAGACTAGCATAACTGCTCGATCCTTCCTGAATTCTGATAAAGGCAGCAGAGCACCAAAAAATACAAAGTGCATAAATATCTTATAGAACCAAAGGCACTTTCAAGAATTATTCACAGTCACAATGCATTTATGACTATCAATAAAGGGTAAATCTATGACGCCCGAAAGATATGATTGGTTAGAACTTTTATCAGACTGATCAATTGGTTATAAGCATTTTAAATATCATGCCTTTCTGGCATTGTAGTTGGACACTTGGACCCATTGGTACAAAATAATGTGTTTATAACCCAGTTCCATTAAGAAAACATTCAGAATAGACATTAAATGAGAACCTCATTCCTCTTCAGCTATTCCAATAAAACAACAGTGCAGAGGAGAAGCAAATAAATGTAACAAATATTAACAACAAAATAATAGTGCACAATGATGGCCAGAAAAAAATGTCAATGTCCCACAATATCGGCCAAATAACTCAAGTAGTTGACCATGGCCGGGATAATGTAGCCAATATTTCATTCATAAAACACTTTCCCCTTCCCAATGAATCCCTGAACCTTTATGGCCTTGCTGTCCACTCATCCTGAAGAAATAGAAGTTACTCTATGAGCAATGAAGTATACCTTGCCCTTGTGGTGTTTTGGTATTCCATACAAGCAAAGACATGATAACTCCACCACACAGACACACACAGGAGAGAGTGGGGGGATTGTGGTATTTTTTATTGTTGATGGGCAAATAACTGATAAGACAATTAATACAACAATATCATCGTTTTCTGCCACGAAATCATCAACTATACAAGCCGAGGTTGCTCAAAATCCTGTTCGTAGCAAACCCAAGTGAATTTTTTATGTTTTTGTGCCTACGTATTAAAGGAAAGAAAACACTGCTTAAGATCAAACGAATAGCTCGTGACATATGAAGCACCTGAATGATCCCAATTCCCAAACTAAATGCAACTTTTAGAACTTAATCGTGCAAGAAAATATATCAACAAATAAAGAAAACAACGTATAACGGGAAGAGCATTGAAAAAAAGCTTGTTACCTCGCCCGTGTGAGCGAAACAGCTGTGGATATAGCTCTCCTCCATCCAGTACTGCAAGTCTCCGATCCAAAGCGTGCGGACCTCGTCTGCGCTTGTAGGTTGTGTAGGTGGATACTGATGCTGTGGCTGCGGCTGCGGCTGCTGTGCTTGGGGCTGAGGTTGCTGGGGTGGCACTTGCGGCTGTTGCACTTGAGGGGGCTGCTGGTTCCACACTGGAGGGGGTTGAGGCTGAAGAGGCTGCTGTGGTGGCATCATCATCCACTGCTGTTGCGGCGGTGGTTGTTGCTGCGGATGCTGCTGGTGCTGTTGATCCATTTGTGGAGGAACCATCGGTGGTGGAACAACGCCTGTTGCAGGTTGCATCATCTTCGGAAAAACCCTAAGCGATGATAGATATCGAAAAGAACCCTAACCCTAACCCACTGCCAGATATAGAAATCCGAGCACTAGATAGAGCCCTATCAGTCCAAAAACCTCTACAGACTGTAGGGATAACTGGATTGAAATATGTAATCTTGATAAAAAGAAGTTGAAAGAAAAACGACGGAGTAATAAGAACCAACCCTGTAAAGAAAAACAAGGATGATAAACAATAGGTAAGGTTGTACCCCTTACCCTACAACAAGAGACTAATGAGAGACGATGGATTGGGATCAGAGAAACCCTAACCCTAGAAAGGTTTTCTGAGAGAAGGTCCTTTGAGAAGTGATACTGGTTTTAAATGTACAGGCAGGCCGACAGGGGGGAATGGAGATTACGATAGAGTTGGACTATGATGCCGAAAAAACTTGTAACCAATCAGCCGGTATCGTACAAGTGGTAACCAATCATATGATCTTTTATCAAATTGATAAGGGTTTTGATTGGTCAAACTGTCAAAGCCTTTACACGGTATCATATCTTTCCGGCAGCATTCAAAAGAAATAGTTGTACTCGTGACCCTGTGAGGCTGTGACCCGTGACTCGTTAGGAATACGATCGGAACCGGGTCGGATTCGAATCGGGCCAATATTTCGGTTCGAATCGTCCTTTTTGGGTTGGGTTGGCAAAGCTTTGCTCTAACTTTTAACCCTATATTTCCTTTTTTTTTTTTAAGAAACTTCTAACCCCTAAATTTCGGTTAGGGTTGATTGACCTGTCAGATGCAAATGGTTCAATCGCTTAGGTCAATGGCCTTTGACCAAAACAACATTTTTTAATCAATAAGACGGGTTTAATTGTCATATTCAAATGGTTTGAATGGTTTAACCACCTACATCAACACCAATTTAAAAAAAAAAAATCTGAAAAATAGGTGACCCCAACTTGACCCAACCCAATTTCTTTTCGGGTTCGATCAGGTTGTGTCATACCGCCTTAGACCCTTGTCCACTTTTTTCAAGTAAAATTATACAAGTTGACCCCTTAACAAAAAAATTGTATTTGTAAATATAATAAAATTTTGATTTTGCTAAGGATAATATTGATATATTCATTGAATGAGAAATAAAAACAATTAGAGAACATCTCTTCAAAATAAAACCTCTTTTTTCTCCTCTCCTCCCTTCCTCTCGCCGATGCGTTGTTGTTATATATGAAGACGTGTCTAAATAGAGATATAAGAATTAGGGCTGTTCAACAAAAATTGAGAAATCGAATAAAAAAAATATATGATTAATTAAGGCGGTGTTTGAAAGTGTGGTAAAACCATGATATATTGGGTTTCAAATCACATGACCCCTTATTCAATCGTTTCGGTTGTGGTGTGGCATTGTTTGAACCTCATCATATCGTGGTAAAACCATGTTTGAACCGCATTAATTAAGGCGGTCTCTATCCTTGCTCCTCTCATTCTTTTTTTATTCTTCTTACACACTTATACAATATTAATCAGACCGTATAAAAGAACATAAGACCAATCAATTGTACAATCAAGTTATAAACTTCTATCAAGTTGGTGTGAATTTTATAGCCAAGAGTTTTTGTGAGTTTTTATCAAATTGAGCTAAGGATGTTAGAACCATACCAAGTTGGTCTTATGTTTAATACGATCTGGTTAATACCATATAAGTGCATAAGAAAAGAAAAAAAAAAGAACAAGAAAGGAAACAGGAGAGAAAAAGAGATTAATTGAAAAACATAATGAAGTAGATTGAGGGAGAATTGTAGATTGACAAAGAGGGAGAGATTGATAGAGAGATTGTAAAACCTTTTTTCAAATCACATAGTCATTGAGTAGAGAGACAACTATGAGAGTGAGAGAGTGGGAGGGAGATTGAAAGATAGAGGAAGAAACTGAAAAACCTTTTTTATTTTCAAATAACCCAGCATTAAGGGCAATTTCAATATAGGCATTTTGTTGTGCCTAACATGGATTAAGAGTTCCATGTTGGCAACAACCACATAAACCTCCAATGACATGGCGGAGGTTTTTATAATTTGAAACGTATAGCCACATAAATCAACTTGCAGCATCATTTTAAATGTTGATTTGGCTCAAACTATAATTTCCCAAAAAATATTACTCTTGATCGATGACGTAGATCACCTCACATTGTGTATATGAGATAAACATAATCAAAATACAGGGTGTGGCTTGAACCACACAACACCTTGTAGAACACCTATATAAGTGTGGTGTGGTCGAGACTACCAAATTTTAACCATGGTATTGAATGCTTATTTTGCTATAGCATGGTGTGGTTGAGAATACACCTCCTAATTTCTCGACCACACTACAAAACACCTTGTAAATCGAATGGCTCAGTATCAGTTCAGTATTTTTTCAAAAAACTGATGGTATCAATTCAACTTTAGTTATCCTAAAAGAAAAACCAATAGTTAACCAAACTAATTAGTATACGTACATACATACATACATACATATATGCATACATAAATTTATATGTGTTATATATACTAACGGAGACCCGTGTGATGCACGRGATGTTTTTTAAAAATAAAATATATTATTAAGAGAAAAAATGAAGTAACATTGATTCACCAAAGTTTTTATATATTTRTAGTTCTTTACATATAGAAAAATAATATTCTTTGCCTTTTTAGTTATTGAGCTTCAAACTTATTCCTTTTTACATAGCCAAAGAATGTGCTTAACATGAGATCAATAACCAATTTAAAAAACAATTTCAAGTTTCAACTGACGAAGATAACCAAAGGTTCATGTTAAGTGATTTTTATTGTTGAACAAGAAAAATCCATGAAACAAATATACATCAAATTAATAAAAGAATAGCGAAAAACCTAATAACCCATGGAAAGGAAAAATGGTTTTTTTAGACTTTTATATAAGAAGAATGTTGGTTCACCTCATGTATTGGTAGGCAAATTTGGGCCAAAAATAGGGTTCATATTTAGGTTGGCCCTCAACTTAACATAATCCATATAGTTAACACCCCTACATTATTAGATAGAGCCAAGAGGGATTAAAGAGATTTAGGAGTAAAAGAGGGATTTAATGGGAAGGGTAAATGTTACAAACATTGACTATTAAAGCGAGAGAGAGAGAGGGGGGGGGGGTGAGAGAGAGTAATGGTGTTATTTAGTTTTGCCTTTTTATATTTTTAATGATTTCATTTAAAAATAAATATATACATGTGCGAGAAAGGAGAATAAGAGGAGGCACATATGAGCTCTAGCAGTGATTCGTGCAATGTATAGGGTGTTGTATTTCTTCTTTTTTATCTGTAGAATAGTAGAAAAAAATCCTTTTATTTTTAGTTACTGAGCTTTAAAGTTTCCTTTTTATATACCTTATATATTATGAGGAGCACATAAACCAACTAACGATGGCATATAACTCCAAAAAATCCGGCCTTTAGCAACAGGAACTTGTTACAGTTAAAATGATTGTTGCCAAAGAAAAATTTTATCAAGACTTGATCAATATTGTTGCCAAATTAAATGAATTGACAATAAGGGTTACTCAACTGTTGCTCATTGAATATCCAACTGTTACTAAAGCAATGAATTGGAAATACGGGGTATCACTCGTTGCTACTTCTATCTCCAACTGTTACTAAATCAATGTATTAATAACAAAGGTTAATCAATTGTTGGTAATTACATTTCGGTTGTTGTTAATTTCGTTGAACCTTTGGCAACAATCATAGAAAATCATAATTATAGACACATTTAACACATTAATAAATAGATTAAAGAACAGAAGCTTACTTTAATGGATACGATTTAACACTCAAGTCCATGATAGCCCAAAAAAAATGCCTCAAAAAAACATATTTTATATTATGGATCAAGTTTGTTAAATTTTGGCTTAATTCAAACTTGACAAGGTCGACAATATCAAATTTGATTTGACTATGGAGTAATTAATCAAGATAGGGCCATCCTATAACATCATAATTAAGAACAGAATACGAAAACTAAAGAAAGCTATGTAAAAATTATTATTAAATATTTAAAGTGATAGAGATGTTTGAAAATATATAAAAATACTAATGAAAAGAATAAAACATGGTGTTTTCAGTTTTAGCTTTTTATGACATAAATGTAATTTCTTCTTTTTAGAGGTTGACTATGATACCAGAAAAAATTGCAACAATTAACCAGTATAAATTCTTTCCACATTACAAAAGAATTGACTTTTGGCAACAATAATGTTTTAAAATCATCTTGGAGCTGAACCATTTTTGCCTCCAAGTTACGGGTCACTAGTTTGATCATCCGAGTCGAACGGGTCAATTTGTTATACATCATCATATTTATATATGTATAAACATGTACTATGTCAATAAAATCATGTATAATCATCTTCTATGTATGTCTAATTTACATTTTTATTTCAGTTATTAATTTTTTTATTTTTAAAAAGGTTAAAAATTGGGATTTGATTGCCAAAAATAGGATTTTTTTTTTGTAAAAATAGTGGGGCAAGGTGCCTTTGGCCCTTTGAACACGTAGATCTCAAATGTTACCCAAAATTAATATAAAGATCACCTTAATTAGACAATTGAGTACAAAGTTATGGCCTCTAAAAATTTGTATATATATTTAAGAGAAATGGACTTAGATCATGGATGTGTGATGGTTTGAATGGTTCAACCATTCAAGTCAGTGGTTGGTTGAAAACATGGATAATTGTTGCTTGACCACAACTATAAGCAGTTATTGCCAAAAAAAAAATAATTGTCAAAAATTGAACATAACTATTACTAAACCAATGAATTGGGCTAAACCTAGCAAAATGTTGACCTAAATTGAAAAAAGCAAGTTAGGGTCTCCCTAAAAAATGTGGGTTAGGCTCCCTTATGCAATGACCCGAACAAGAAGTCAATGTGACTAGACCTAACCTTAAAAGAATTTGGGTTAGGTTGGGCCAAACCATGGGCCACCTATTTTTCGTACCAACATTTTCAAATTGATATTAACTTGGATGGTTGAACCATTCAAATCATTTGAATTAAATGATTAAACCTGTATTTTTTGTAAAAGCGATAATTTGGTCAAACATTAGCTGACCCGAGTGGTTGAACCATTGACCTATTTGACCCATGGGTCAACCCTAAACTAAATATTAGGGTGATGGTCCAACATTTATTGACTTAACCCCAACAACCAACCCGACCCGAAAATGCACTAACCTGATTCAAACCGGCCTGACCTGGTTTTAGGTCATAAGAAAAACCGATGCTATATCTTTAGTTTTTTTGTTGTCATATTAGGGCTGTACTCAAATCGGATGCAGCAAAATCCGCATTTGATTCGATTATTGATAGCATACATTCGAATCTTATCGGATTTAATGACTTAGATTCGAATTTGAATCCTAATGGACTTGGATCTGATTCGTATTTAATCTAACTCTTCTAAAAATTTTCTAAAATATTGGAAATGTTGAACTTTATTTATTTTTTAACCTTTATATATAATAAATTAATATAAATATAACACACTAAATTTATTATATACATAAATTCACATATGATATAATATATAGAATATATTTTTTATAATTTTAAATATAATTATATAAAACTTATATATTAAAATTAATAAATGTTATATTATAACCGGATTCAGATTTTAATCAAATAAGATGGGTCAAATCCGAATCCGGTCCAATTATATATACATAGTCCGATCCGAGATAATCGGATCGAATGTCAGATTGTGATGAAGGAAGATTTGGCCCGACCTCGCAAATCACGGCATGTGGCAAAAAAGGCAAGTAGCTCGGCACTTAAGACAGCGTACCGAGGGTACAAACGCCAAAGGGAAGGGACCAGCAGGCCCGAACTCCCTACAAGGAACCTGAACTCCCTGCAAGGTGCCCGAGCTCCCTACTTGGTCGAACTCCCTGCAAGGTGCCCGAACTCCCTACTTAGTGATCGAACTCCCTGTAGGGTGCCCAAACTCCCTACTTAGTGATCGAACTCCCTGCAGGGTGCCCGAACTCCCTACTTAGTGGTCGAACTCCCTGCGAGGAGCCCGAACTCCCTACTTAGTGATCGAACTCCCTGCAGGGTGCCCGAACTCCCTACTTAGTGGTCGAACTCCCTGCGAAGAGCCCGAACTCTCCCTTTGACCCCGAGTCACACAAAACAGAGACCCGAACTGGCTCGTCTTATGACAGTTCGGGGCCCCCCTTATCCGAACTCAAGACTTCGCCTCACGCACCGCTCCAGGCACTTCGCTCCCGGAGCATTGAACTGGACGAACTGCGCCGTACCCGACACCGAAGGGGTCCGTATCCAGGGGCGGCGCACTTGATTGACTTGGGATCTGACGCTTGACGG
>NW_010729202.1:1699894-1746524 GCF_000365185.1 Nelumbo nucifera
TGCACGTTTAGCCTCGAAGCCCCTGAGCCAGTCGAGCCCGAGATCCCCAGTTCGGGCGAGTTCGGGGCTCCCAAGCCAATCGAGTCCGAACCCGTGAAGTAGCAGTCAGTGTAGCATCTCTCCTAGTTAGACCAACCTGCAAGGTGCCCAAACTCCCTACTTAGTGATCGAACTCCCTGCAGAGTGCCCGAACTCCCTACTTAGTGGTCGAACTCCCTGTGAAGAACCCGAACTCTCCCTTTGACCCCGAGTCACACAAAACAGAGACCCGAACTGGCCCGTCTTATGATAGTTCGGGGCCCCCCTTATCCGAACTCAAGACTTCGCCTCACGCACCGCTCCAGGCACTTCGCTCCCAGAGCATTGATCTGGACGAACCGCGCCGTACCCAACACCGAAGGGGTCCGTATCCAGGGGCGGCGCACCAGATTGACTTGGGATCTGACGCTTGATGGCCGTATTTCAAACGGCCACCTGCCACCGTCACCTATCACCACTGCCCCCAGTTACAGAGACGGCTCCGACAAAAGGAGCAGTGACGGTTCTGCCCCAGCAGAGGCGATGACGCCCAAACTGGCAGAAGCACGGAAATACTCATTCCCGACCTGACAGGAGTCTAGGAGTGAGTGCGCGAGGTGGTTATAAAAGGCTCTCCACCCCCAAAGAGGAGGTATGCAAACTTTGCGCTATCTGATTTATCTTGCCTTTGAAGGATTCTAACTTAAGCTTTGGAGCCTTTACACCGGGTTCTCCCCGGAGCTTCCTCATCACCTCCGTTTCAAGTTCTCTGCTACTCGGTTCAAAGGCAAGATCACGAACAGCTAAGACCGGCCGGATTGCGCATCATCAGATTGGATATCGGGTTTTCGAATAGTTCCATTGATAGCCCGATGCTATATCTTAGTTTGATATTTTAGGTATTAGGTATTACTTTTAAAAAGAAAATTCAAAATTCTATTTAGATGGTTCAAATTAATTTAATTTAATCTGAACTTAAAAACAACATTGAGAGGGAAAGAACCCGCACGCGCAAAATGAGTTTCCGCCGTGGACCCTCCCCCAAATTCATTTTTCTTGGATTTCCCTTATTCAAATTAAACAATTTTGTTTTCTTCTCAATATTGATTGTCTACTTCGAGCAACCAGGTAGGGCTTTGAATCTTTTCTCAATTATTTCTATTTTCTCTACTCTTTTGATTTGGGTTTAACATATACAATTGTGGGATTCTTGTTCTTGTTCTTCTTCTCTCTCTCTCTTTTTTTTTCACTCAAGCAACACTTAGCTCAGATACTCTCCCAAACTCAATTGCCAATAGCACATCATTGTTTTTGCTCAACTTAATGGAAAAGGCTCCTCAATCTTGATTAGTACTCACTTTTGTTGATTTTGTCATACCATTCAATGTTGGTGCTTAGAGGAAGTAAGTAGACAAGCTTTTCAATATTTCATTATTTTTTTTCATCTCTTTAATTTTGATGCTGAGGGATCTGGTTGCTCCTAGCTGGAGATGACTCGACTTCCAGTAGACGACGGACTAGACGGATCTGCACAGAGAGAATCAGAGAACCCGGGGGTGCTTACCTGGTGAGGTCACTCCGATGCTTAAGTCAGTAACTTGCGAGCTGGAGGTAGATTAGAAAGCTAGAGAGCTAGTGAGCAGTGATTACGCATACCTTTGCCCCCAAAGGGTTGGGGTCTTTATATACTGGAGTCCTTGCGGGTTTTTCGGAGTAGTTTTGGGATTCTTGCCGTGATGAGGCCCGTTATCAAATTAATAGGAGATAACGTTGCCAGCCGATAAGGCATATCACTGCCGTCCGAATTGGTCGGAGGAGATAAGGCCAACTATTACGAGGCATGATCCCGTAAAACGTGGAATCCGGTTACGAGATCTTTGGGGTTATCATGTTGGAGGTCGGTCAATATTACCCGAATTAATGCCACCTGGTCCGACTTGCTACGGATGCCGAGGTGCCTGGTAACCGAAGTGATCTTAATGCAATCGTGCCCCGAAGTGAACTTGTCCCGAGGTGGATTCGCTTCCGAGGTGGGCCTGCCCCGAGGTGGTTCGGTTATTCGAGCTTGGTCCGTCGTAGACGGGTACGTTGGGATGAGTTGTCGTTCTTCCAGCTAGGTCGTGTCCACGTGTCCCTCTATTATTAGGTTGGGCCAAATCACCCTACATCAATTTCCCCCCACTCCCCGGGCCAGGGGTCCTGACCTGGTGCGGGGAGTTAATGACGAGCCAAGTGGATTTGGTCTGAGGACCGGGTAGCTAGTCAGATGACTCACGGGTCGGACTTGTTCGGCCACCCGACTCAACCAGGAAAATGCAAGTCGCGTCTAGTTTACACGCGGACGTCACACGAATTATAAACTCCGTGGACGTCAAAAAATGCGCTAAACCGAATTTACTCTCGGGGGTCGCACAACCGGTTTTTCTAGGATCCGTAGGATTGCTTCAATCTCGACCGTTAGTTCTCGGACATAGCGGCTATAAATAGGAGGGTCCACGACTCATTCCTCGCCACAAATTCTGCGATTGAGCTTTCCCGAGGTCGCGTCAGAGTCTTCCAGCTCGGTTTTCTTTCCACTTCCCACTTTGTTCTTTGTTTTCGGTGAGTCTTCCTTCTTTAGCTTTTTCCCTGTTTTCCAATTATGTCGAGCTCTAGCATAGACAGACTCGTAGATAGTGTTAGCGAGGAGGGCGTCATTGTTCTTGTCAAGGAAATCAACCCATGGCAGGGTGCCTCCCCTCATCGGTCTAGAGAGGGAACCTCTGACCCTGAAGTTGGGCCATCTCAGCTCGGGGAGACCGAAGCCCAGGAAGAGGGTTCGTCCTCCAGGTCAGGGGCCCCGACTTCTTCTCGAGGTCGGAAGCCTGATGACTTCGGGCCTTCCAAACTGTCTTCAGATAGGTTGCTGTACTTAGCGTCTCGCTATCGTTTTCCTGATAACCTGGTCTTCAGTCTTCCATTAGGTCAGTACCCTTGGGATCACGACCATAGCGAGCTCGCTGTTTTTGAGGAGGAGCTCGCGGCAGGGTTGCGCTTCCCTCTTCACCCTTTCCTGATAGAAGTAGTTAGTTTTTACAACATCACCATTGACCAGCTTCATCCGAACTCTATTCGGAACCTAGTTGGTACTATTTCTTTGTTCCACGCTTATAACCGACCTTTATCCCTTGATGTCTTTAGCTCAATCTACGCGATCAAGTGAAACTCAACTTGTTTGCGTGGGGACGTATGACAGAGCTATTACATCTCCCCCATGCCTGGATTCAAAATCCTGTCCAACTGCCCAAACAAGGTTCCGGCCTGGAAAAGGCGATACCTCATCGTCTGTAACCCGAAAGGGTGGTCTTTTCCAACCCACTGGAGGGTGGCTACTCAGGACCCTGGGGTGATCTTGGATGCAAAGACCAGGGCGGTGATTAACTCTTGGAGGGACCTCGACCTCGAGATGAAGAGCTTCTTGGCCGAGGAGGCGCTGGTGCGAGCTGGTTTGAGCCCTCCTGGTAGGTTTCCTTTCAGATACTTGCTCAAAGCACCCTTTATGCTTTTTGACTAACTGTTTGTTTTTTGCATCTACGATGCTAAAGGTTGATGTAGGAAGCCTTCTAATGAGCTCTCAGAAGGGGAAGAAGCGAAAGGCTGCGAAGATACTTCATCGGGAAGAAGAGCCTTCGACTTCAGGAGCAACCGGAGCCAAGGCCGTGATGCCGATCTCCACCAAACTCCCAAGGGAGGAGGCCCGACTTGTAGATCCTGAAGTTGTTGCGATGGAGGGCCGCAAGGAGGAAATTCATCCTCAGGAGGCGTCAGCTTCTGAGGAGCCTGCTGCCGAGCTAGAGCTCGCCCCTGCTAGCGAGGAAGAGACTATTACAAACCACGTGCTCGAAATGTGCAAGAGCCGGGATGCTATCTTTCCAAGCGAGGTAGCGCAATGGGCTGACATGCTCCCAAAACGGCTCCTGGGAATAGCTTCTAGTCACTGCATGGTGGTAAGCATTCTTACTTTGACTTCTCCCTCTCTTCCCCCTTTTTTTTACCTCGATTTTCTTTTGACAGGTCAACTCTACTCTTCATGCACTGGCTTGTCAGTCTGAAATCCATTCAAAGCAGGCTCGGGACGCCAAGGTGGAGACACAAAAGCTCCATCGCGAGCTGGACTTAGCCCGGGGTGAGGTACTTCGGGCAAAAAAGGGAGCTGAGTGCCAGAAGCAGTTGATTTTGGACCAGAAGGGGCGGATCTCCTAACTGACCGAGGAGAATGCCAAGCACAAGGAGCAGATTTCTGCGATGGCCTTAAAGGAAGAGGAGCTGATCACGAAAATGACCGAGGAGAGGACGCGACTTCAATGAGAGATCGAAAATCTCGAAGCAATGGTCCAAGAGCGAACTCAAATCTTCAAGATTGCTATCGAGGAGGCGCGGTCAGAAGAGAGGACTAAGGCCGCTGAACGCTTCAAGAAGTCCTTGGAATTCCACGCTCTTCAGGTTGAATACGGTTCAAGCTCCTACCGTTCCAGGTTCAAGCTATGCAGATATCTAGTCCGATAGAAGTTCCCTAATCTTGACCTCAGCGCCATCACAACGGCGGGCTTAGCTTCGGAAGTGGCTATGGCAGCGAACGAGGAACTTGATTAGTTAGAGGAGGAGAGTGGTGACGTGGTCAAAGTAGTGGACCCCTCAGACATAGCTGGCAGTCCTCCCGCTTGAGTGTTTTCTCTTCTTTTTGTTTCATTTTGAATGTACACCCCGAAGCCATTGAGCTCGGGTCACAATGAAGTCTTCTGTACTTACAATTACTTTGTCAATGAAATACATCTTTTTGACTAATTTCTGCGTAAAAATATTCTAAGTGTGAGTGACTTCCGATCTGGGCAGCAAATGTATAGGCTGCCCGAATTGCCGAGCTACCGAGCTGGACAATAAGTAAAGATAACCAACCATGAAAATTTTCTAAGTGGAGATTACTCCGAACTGTCTGCCCAGACTACTAGTAGGAGTAACTTCATGTAATGTACCCCAAGGTGAGCGGCGTTATAGGGTATATACCCGACCTGTCCGCGCATGGGCTACACATTTAAATGTCGGTTGTCCCTAATGGGTCCAACCTATTGTTATATGCTGAAGTGGGCTAGACATCGTAGGGCGTACACCCGAGCTGTCTTTGCCTTAGGCATTTAGAGGTATTTTTCCTATGCCGAAGAGGCTACTAGGACTTATATGCCCATGCCGAAGAGGTGACTGGGTCTTAGCTGCCCATGCCGAGGAGGCGACTGGAACTTATATTGTGACGAGTCCGTCTATTCGGTACCTTAGCCCTTAGGCCTTAGGGGCGACTTATTGTCCACCATTCTTGATTCTGCCCATGCCGAAGAGGCGACTGGGGCTTATACAATGTTGAGGTCTTTTACCAGCTTGACACTTTTAGTCCTTAGACTTTTGGGAGTGACTTACAGTCTGCTCTCCACTTAGACGATTACAAATAGTACCGCCTCAGGTTGCTGACATTCCATGCCCGAGGCCCCTGTTTCCCTTCTAAGGTTTTGTGCTCGTACGTACCTTCCCCGGGCACCCGCTTTACTCTGTAGGGTCCTTCCCAATTCGGTCCGAGCTTACCAACACCAAGCTCAGGTACCATGATTTTACGAAGCACCAGGTCTCTGACGCAGAAGTTTTGCTTCTTGACTCTGGTGTTATAGTACCGAGCCACTCTCTACTGGTAGGCCGCGGTCCGGATGTACGCGAGGTCTCGTACCTCTTCAACTAGGTTGAGGTTGGTACGCAGCTTGTCATCGTTTGCCTCTTAGTCGTATGCCTCCAGGCGTAGCGTAGGCACCTTGATGTCGGCTGGGATCACTGCCTTTGTGCCGTAGGTGAGGTTGAAGGGGGTTTCACCCGTGGTGGTCTTCACGGTGGTTCGATAAGCCCACAATACACTGGGCAGCTCGTCTACCCATAGTCCTTTAACTCGGGCTAAGCGTGCCTTCAGTCCACGGAGGATGGCCCTGTTCGTGACTTCAACTTGACCATTTTCCTGGGGGTGTGCCACCAAGGTGAAATTCTGTTGTATCTCCATTTGGCTACACTAGTTCTGAAACTTGATGTCTTCGAATTGTTTTCCGTTTTCGAAGATAAGCATTCGGGGTAGTCCGAAGCGGCACACTATGCTCCTCCAGAAGAAGTTTTGCACGCTTCGTGCTGTGATCGTCGCAAGAGGTTCGACCTCCACCCACTTTGTGAAATAATCCACTACTACCACTAAGAATCTCCTCAGTACTGTCGCTGGCGAGAATGGTCCAAGGATGTCGATTTCCCACTGTGCGAAGGGCCATGGTCTAGTGAGATACTTCAGGTCGGCAGTAGGCTGGTGGTGGACGTTGGCATGCCTCTAACACCTGTCGCATCTTTTGACGAGTTCAAGCACATCTGCCTTCATCATTGGCAAGTAGTAACCCTGCCGTAGTGCTTTCTGGGCGAGAGCCCTGCCCCCCAAGTGTCCGCCACACAGACCTTCATGAGTGTCACGGAGAACGAGCTCGGCTTCTGAGGGTCGCAAGCAGCGCAGGTAGGGGAGCGTGTAGGATCTTCTGTGCAACCGTCCGTCTATTATGACGTACTTGGCCGCCTGTCGCTCTACCCTTCTAGCTGTGTTACGATATGCAGGGAGGGTCCCGTGAAGCAGGTAGCTCGCGAGTGGATCGATCCAGCTCGGCTCTGCTTGTGCAACAGAAGCAACCTCTTCTGCCCCCCGAGAATGCTAGGCCAAGGCAGGTTCTCTATATACACAATCCTCATGGTGTTGTCGCTTGTGCTGGCTAACCGGGACAAGGCATCGACCTCAACATTCTTGAATCTCGGGATCTATCTGATGAAGTACAAGTGGAAATTATGCAGAGCCTCTCTGACTTTGGCTAAGTAGGCGACCATGGTTGGCTCGCGAGCTTCGTACTCGCCGGTGACCTGGTTGACCATGAGTTGGGAGTCGTTGTAGATAATGATATGCTTGGCTCTTACTTTGTTTGCTAGGGCAAGCCCGACTATCAATGCCTCGTACTCCGCTTCATTATTGGATGCGATGAACTCGAAGCGAAGCACATACTCCAGCTTCACCCCACTTGGCCCATACAGAATGATACCAGCTCCGCTACCTTGTTGATTTGATGAACCATCCACATGGAGGATCCAGAGCTCCTCCTCTCAGGTTGGCACTGCTCTGACCGAGGGAGGTGCTACACTAGTTGAAGCTTCTCCTCTGTGCTCGGGATCAATCGGTTCAGGAACTGCAGTGCTGAAGGTACATTCTGCGACGAAGTCAGACAAGGCTTGGGCATTGATTGTTGTCCGAGTCTTGTACTGGATGTCGTACTCGCTGAGTTCAATGGCCCACTTCGTCAACCTACTGGAGACCTCGGGCTTGAGTAAGACTTGCCTCAAGGGTCTGTTGGTGAGGACGATGATGGTATGAGCTTGGAAGTACGGTCGAAGATTCCGGGCTGCGGTGACTAGCGCGTATGCCAACTTTTTGATCTCTGGATATCTCGTCTCTGCATCCTGCAAAACTTTACTAACGTAGTAGATGGGTCATTGAACCCGATCTACTTCTTTTATCAGTATCGAACTGACCACCTCGCCACTCATGGAGGAGGTACAACTTCAAAATATCTCCCTCCTCGGGTCGAGTTAGAACCGGGATACTGGTTAAATATTTTTTGAGCTTGTCGAAGGTGAGCTGGCACTATTCGGTCCATTCAAAGTCTTTGCTCTTTTTAATCAACTTGAAGAAAGGCAGGCAACGATCTTCCGATTTAGACATGAAGCGGCTCAGAGCGGCTATGTGGCCATTTAACCTCTGAACCTCTTTCAATTTACGGGGCAGTCTCATATCTAAGATGGCCTTGATTTTGTCGGGATTGACTTTGATGCCACGTCGGTTAATGATGTAACATAGGAATTTACCCGAAGTGACACCGAAGACGCACTTGTTAGGGTTTAATTTCATGTTAAACTTGCGCAAAATTTCGAAAACACAATGTAAATCTTTTGAAAACTGAGTTTTGACGACCATGTCGTCTACATAACACTCTACTTTTTTGCCGATCAGCAGCTCAAACAGTCGGTTTACAAGTCTTTGGAATGTTGCCCTGGCGTTTTTTAGTCCAAAGGGCATGACCTTGTAGCAGTACAGGCCTGGCTCGGTTATGAAGGTTGTTTTTTCCTCATCGGCAGGGTCCATCCTGATCTGGTTGTAGCCCGAATAAGCATCCAGGAAGCTCTGCAACTCATGCCCTGAGGTCGCATCCACCAAACGGTCGATCTTGGGAAGTGGGAAGTAGTCCTTTGGGCAAGCTCGATTCAGGTCGGTATAGTCGACGCGCATGCACCACTTACTGTTGGCCTTTTTTACTAGAATGGGGTTAGCCACCTAGCTCGGGTAATGAACCTCCCTGATGAAATCGGCTGCGAGAAGCTTCCCTACTTCCTCGTCGACTGCTCTTCAATGCTCCGGGGCTAGGTTGCGTTTCTTTTGTCTAACGGACCTAACTACAAGATCAGTGTTCAATTTGTGAGTTATTATTTTAGAGTCTATGCCGGGCATCTCTGCCGCAGACCTTGTAAACACATTTAAATTTTGAAGTAGGAAGCTTACTAGCTGAGAACGTAGAGAATCCTCAATTGACGCGCCGATTTGGAGAGTCCTGGCTGGATCTTTTGCCGAAACGGGTATGGGGACTGTTTCCTCTATTGGTGAAGCTCGCTCCTCATGATACTTCGTAGGTCTCTCTAACTCGAGGTCGTCTGCTGCCTTGGCTTTCCCTTTGAGGGTGGTGACATAGCATTTGCGAGACTCGAGTTGGTCGCCTCGTGCTACCCTACTCCGAATTCCGTAGGGAACTTCATGGCCAGATAATAAGTAGACACCACTGCGCGAAGAGCGTGGGTGATAGGCCGACCTATTATGGCATTGTATAGGGAGGGAGTTGCGACCACTAGGAAAGTGTGGTTGAACCTCTTAATGCTAGGCCACGTACTGACCTCTACAGGTACTGTAACTCGTCCCAGGGGCCTGACTTCCTCTCCGCTGAAGCCTACTATGGGTGTGTTCACAGGTTTGATGTCACTTTCCTGGAGCTGCAGCTTGTCGAATGCATCCTTGAATAGTATGTTGGCCGAGCTGCCTGAGTCGACCAGGACGCGCTTCACCTCGAAATCATTGATCCTTATCTTTATGACGAGCGCGTCATCATGAGGGTATTGGACTCCGCGCGCGTCATCTTCGGTGAAGAAAATAGGCTCTTCTAACTTCGGCCGCTTCGTAGGATTCTGCTCTTCTCTTTCCATCTCATGAGCTGATGTCTTCGCCGCGACTGAGGTGTAGCCCGCGACAATCGATCCGCTGGTGATCATGTGAATTATTCCTTGAACCGGCCTCTCTTCGGGCAGCTGTCTCTGCGGCTGCTCGTTCTGCCTATTACTGGATTCGGGAGCATCTCTACCTTGCTCCCCCTACCGACATGTTTGATTTTTATTTTCATTTAATACAAAGTTTTTCAGATATCCGCGACGGATGAGATCTTCAATCTCGTTGCGGAGGTTCTTACAATTTTCGGTGCTATGGCCGTGGTCTCTATGGAAGTGGTAGTATACATTTTTGTTTCTTGTGTTCGGATCCCCTCTCATCCAAGGTGGCCACTTCATGTAAGTTGCATCCTTGATTGCCATAAGGATCTCTGCTTGCTTCGTGTTCAAGGGCGTGTAATTTGTTCTTTCAACAAGAGGAGCTCGGAATGGCTGATCCGGTTTACTTCTTCCTCGAGATGGTTCATCATTCTTTTGCTTGTTGTCCTCGTTAGTTGAGGTCTCACCTTCTCTCTTCCTCTTTTCTGGTGCAGTCTCGCTTTTCTGGTTCATCTCTTCTTCTGTTCCAATGAATTGGTCGACTAGCTTGAGGAACTTGGTAACATCTTTAGGTTTGTTGGCAACCACATGCCACTTGAATTCTTTATGGGTGATGCCTCTTTTGGTTGCTGTGAGTCTTACGGTGGGGTCTAGATCGGGGATCTACATGCATGCATCGTTGAACCTCTTGATGTAGCTCCGGATAGATTCTCCCTCCCTCTAGACTATGCCAAGCAGGCTTTCCTGGGACCTCGGACACCTCTTGCTTGTGATGAAGTGCGAGGTGAATATCTGCACGAATTGCACCCAACTCTTGATTGTCCTGGGCATGAGGTTTCTATACCATGTGCGAGCTACTCCTTTAAAGGTTGTGGAGAAAGCTACGCACATGCAGGGTTCATCGGCCCTGTCTAGGTGCATCTGTGATTGAAATGAATATACGTGGTCATTCAGGTCGAACGACCCGTCGTACTTTTCCAGGGGAGGTACTTTGAAGTCTTTGGGCATTGGAGTGGCCAGGAGCTCGGGGGATAGAGGAGATGGTACAAAGAGGAGTGGGGTAGTCTTTGCTGTTCCCGAGCTCGCCTCTTCCTTTCCTTTGGGCTAGTCGGGCTGACTTTGGACTGCAGCTCGGTGACCCTTGCGACGCCGCTTCTTCACCGGCTCCGCATTAGTGCTACTGGCTTCTGTATTGTCAGGCATAGTTCTTGCAGGGAGCTGCTCGGACTGCTAGCGGCGGCTGCTGTGGATTGAGGGGCCTTGTCTGGAATCCGCGGCCAGGACCCCGAATCGGTTCTCTGTGAGCGGAACTTCGAACTGTGATGGCCGAGGTGATACGGCTTTGGCAGGCTGAGTATCTCCTGACCTATTCACCTGTTGGGAGGTGGGAGGAGTAACCTGTCTCTCCCTCCTACCGCGGGACGAGACCTGGCTCCCGAGAGAGTTCTGGATTTGGGAGGTCTCTCCCCGACGAGGTGGGCGTTCGCCCTGACGACCAAGCTTGACTTGCTGTGTGGCCGGATGTCGAGGCGGAACCGGCTACTGATTCTGCTAATTCTGCGGCAGTGGGGGAAACTGCTGCTGATAAACGTGGTGTAGGACTTGCTGCTGGTACAACTGAAACTGCTGGACCTGTTGCATTTGAGCTTGCATAGCCCGCATGCAGTGTACCGGGTTGTTGAGTTGACTCCGTCTGACCACCGGGGGATAACAGAGGGTTCGGCGAAAGTTGTACCCACCGTCAGAGGGAGTGGAGCATTCACCGGTGCAAGAACTTGAGGCACATTCAGAGTAGGAATCCCGTCCGCAGGGAGAGGCACGGTGAACTGTCTGATACAGACAGTTGGGACCTGAAGCTGCCCCCTGGAGGTGTTCATGTTGGCGTTCTGTCCGGCGTTGCTGGAAGATGCCAATGAAGCTGAGTTTAAGATGTTTTGTGGAAAAAGGCTTTTCGAAGCGCTTCCCACAGACGACGCCAAATGATGCTGTGCGATCTGGCTGCTCCTAGCTGGAGATGACTCGGCTTCTAGTAGACAACGAACTTGACGGATCTGCACAGAGAGAATCAGAGAACCAGGGGGTGCTTACCCGGCGAGGTCGCTTCGATGCTTAAGTCAGTAACTTGCGAGCTGGAGGTAATTTAGAAAGCTAGAGAGCTAGTGAGCAGTGATTACGCGTACCTTTGCCCCCAAAGGGTTGGGGTATTTATATACTAGAGTCCTCGTGGGTTTTTCGGAGTGATTTCGGGATTTTTGCGATGATGAGGCCCGTTACCGAATTAATAGGAGATAACGTTGCCAGCCGATAAGGCATATTACTGTCGTTCGAATCGGTCGGAGGAGATAAGGCCAGCTGTTATGAGGCATGATCCCATAAAACGTGGAATCCAGTGACGAGATCTTCGGGGTTATCATGTTGGAGGTCGGTCAATATTACCCCAACTAATGCCACCTGGGTCCGACTTGCTACAGATGCTGAGGTGCCTGGTAACTGAAGTGATCTTAATGCAATCGTGCCCCGAAGTGAACTTTTCTTGAGGTGGATTCACTTCCGAGGTGGGCCTGCCTCGAGGTAGTTCGGTTATCTGAGCTTGGTCCGTCGCAAACTTGGGTACGTTGGGATGAGCTGTTGTTCTGCCAGGTAGGTCGTGTCCACGTGTCCCTCTATTATTAGGTCGGGCCAAATCACCCTACATCAAATTTGATTTGAATGGAGGGATTCTTCTTCTTTGTCTTTGTTATTTGAACCAAAATAGGGGTTATGCCTTTTTTGCCCTAGAAACCCTTTTCAGAAATTTAATTTAAAAACCAAAATAGGTTAAATTAGTGATTGCGCCCATAGGGTTTTTTAGATATCGCCCTTTGTGTCTAAGATGATTACTTTTGTTCACAGGAGCATGAGAAGTATAGTCTTATTAGTATTTTAGGAGCAAGTTAGCTTCAATTTTAACTCAAAAACTATAATCCTTTTTATGAAATACAAAATCAAGTCATATTATAAACTTAGGCCTTTTGGTTACCAAAACGAGACAAAGTACATAAGGTTTAACGTTCATCCCTGTTTCAAGAACTTAATGCAGCACTAAATGCAAATTACTAGCTATAAGGCCAATCTATGAGAGTTGAGTGAGTTTATTCTCTATTCCCTACAATTTTAGGGGGCCCTTTGATTCCATTTCCATCCTTATAAGATAATAATTTTATTTAGATTTTCAAAGTTTATATATATATATTTAAAGATTTTTCTTCTGTATTTTAAAATTGATATCTTTGATGCAAACGATGATCCTGAGAAAATGTGATGGTTTTTCTACTAAAATAATCACATTTTGCTTATAAAGTAATAATATTAATTATATATTATTTGATTAGTCGTATTAAATACGACTTTGTTGTCTACATCATCAGGGAGGACAGTTGTTGGATGACCTGGGAATCCATTTAAATGAGAAATTCAACTTAGCCATAGATAATCACTTGAGAGTCACCTTTAACCACAAGCTTCATCCATCCAATGCCCTGCGGTAATTCCAATCTTCATAGAATTAATGTCAACAATTTAGTTCTTGCTATGTCACCCATCCTAGTTAGGCAAGGATAACTCATAAAGATGCTGGTTTTGTATCTTCTAACAATCTCTTCCTAACCCGATTGGCCAGTGTTCCAAAGGAACTACCACCAAAATTTAATTTAAGTTGATTCTTGTGCAAATGTTGTCCATACTTTAGATATTATGTGTTTTTGGGAAGAAAAATTAGTAATTATATTACTTCTGTGGAGGAGCAAAATATTTATAGGATATACTTGGTTTGACTTTTGGCAAGGAAGAAACCAAGTTGAAATTCACTACTCAATGTCATTACTTGATTAGCAATTATGATGATCAAATTTCACTTCATCATTTTCATATATATGGTGTTGTTTCAAATATATATATTTTTTTTCTTCCTTGTAATTTAAATATGTAGTTTAGATTGGAGTAGATCAATAATTATAGAAGTGGAGATATAGAAGTTCTTGTTTCATGTACGCATCCATGCTACTTCTCATGCCATGTCATTGTTGTTTTGATGTTAGCTGGGTACCTCCTCTCCTTTTGAAGATGAAAAAGATTCCTTTAATTAATAAAGTCTCATAATTAACCCCTTTGAGGATGGGATTTTCACCAACCACCCAGACAGCTAGACTTCACAATCATTGACTTAAGATACATATGCCAAAATTTATCAACATTTTGAATGGGTATAAATTCTTTAACCAACCACCAACCACCAACCACCAACCACCTAGCCTGTCAATGCCCAAGATAGTTAAATGGGCGTGTGCAGTTCTTTTCTTTTTCTAATTTTCTTTTTGAAGAACTGTGCACATATTGGATTGGTTCGAAATGACAATTCACCGTTCACTTCTGGGGAGCCACAACAGCAGCAAGATTCTCCTGGTTTACCAAGCTTCTCATTAAGTCTGGCCTCAAGTTGAGTAGGGTGTTTGGTTTCTCTCAAGCCCCTGATTCCATTGGGATGGGCTGTCTTTTCGGGGGATTACCTTTTTTTGGCTTTTAAATATTTATTATATTGCAATATACATTATGATTTGTACTTTGCTTTCTTATCCTTGGTCTTCTTTTGTGAGGCATATGATCCCTAGACAGGCTATGATGTGACATTTTTCAGACCTCTAATGGATGAAAACATATAAGGACAGGGTTTGTCCTCCCCCAAGGAGGTATGTTTATGCATCAGAAATTCATGAATATTTTCATATATTTGTAAAATGCTCTTACAGTTTTATGAAAAAAAATTAACTAGCGATGCATGCAGATGTTTCCTATTTTAAGTTTCTCACATTTAACTTTATTCACATCATTAAATCCAAGACATTTAATGCATCTTATGTAGGCTTTGATCTCACACTTGTTAGCATTTAATAAAAAAAGGCAATAACTGAATTCAACAAAAATACATCAAAATTTACATTCAAATGATTAGCATTGCCATGCTTTTGCACCAATTCAAATGAAAACACCGTTAGGAGATTCATATCTTGCCTTTTGTTGAGGGCCCACACTGTGGCCTCATTATTCCCATTGAAATGCCCACCGCAAAGACCACAACCACTGGACTATAGTGGGATTTGAGTAAGTAACTCATGTTCTATCAATTTTCACTAACCAAATAACTGGACTTTTTTAGTTTTTAATGCTAACTAGGGTTGTCAATGGACAAGATATTGGTATAATCCGATCCGGTCCAATATGTGTCCATTGTAGATGGACTAGGTCCAATCCAATATGATGAATACTTTTGACCAGTTTGGATTGGTCCAATTTAATGTTTGGATCATCTAATCTGTTATAGATTGGTTTTAATTTACATTGGTTCCAACCCAAACCTGGTCCATCAAAACATGTATTCTTATCTTCTATCAATGGATTGGATATTGGTTCAATATTTGACCCAGTCCAATATAAATCCATTGTGGGTGGACTAGGTCCCATCCAATCCAATTAATACTTTGCACCATTTCATCAAATTCAATGTCATATTGGTTCGTCCAGTCCATTCAAATCGATTTTGATTTGAACGGGTTCAACCCAAAATTGGTCCATTCACACTCTCAATGCTAACTAATCACACTTAACATGATTGTGACAGTGCATCTCCCCTTTAATATGGGTTTTAATTTCTTTATGTTAATCTCCAGCTGATATGGAGATGAGATTTGGTGGTTTGATTAGTACATCCAACATCATCAGGGAGAAAAAGATCATAGTACTACCAAATTTAGATCTCATCTGGACAATATCCATTAAAAAGCTGGAGTGAATCCATCTGGGGTTGTTAATATGCCACTGTAGGACCATATTCACCCACTGTAATACCATAGATATTTTTAATGCAGCTGCAAAGGCCTCCTTTATTTGGAATTTTTGTTACAAGTAGGTTTATGTTTGGTGTTTATGCCCATCTTTGTCTTAACCAATTTCCTATGAACAAATAATCAGTGGATAATCTTTGTAATGTGATTATCCCATCTGATGACAGCTCAACCTAGGTATAGTTGTAAATAGGTCAGATTCAGATCCAACATACATAGATATGAATTCAATCTAATTACATATTTTCTATATGCAACATCTACCAATTTAACCTAAATCTAACTAGCTTAAATAGAGGACAACAAGAAAGGATCTGAAGAACCACAACTACTAGAAAATGACACACATAATCCCTCGACATCAGAAAGAGTTTTCACTTTGGAGATAGCTTCTTGTGGCTTCACTCCAAGCTTTATACCAAGGACAATAACTGCTAGACAACATTCTACAACCTAGTTGCTGTAATTTGTTGTAGCAGTTACTGCTTTCTAAGATTCTGCCAAGGAATGGGCTAATTTCATTATTGATATTGATTTCACAAAGAGCAATGAGTGGACAGGATTTCCCTTGTATATATGCTTTTTTGCTACTTACTTTAAGTATTATGAGACATGCTTAATCTGCTTTCAAAACTAGCAAGATCATTCAACAATCAAAACTTGCATCACGTTGGAGTCACCCATTATCCCTATGAGAAAGCAATATCAATAATTGGAAGAACCTTAAGTGCATTTGACAATGATAACTTGATTCCATGTTTTAGATTTGGAGATGGTAATTTCTTATGAAGATGTGTCTCACCAAATTGTTTAATAAGGTTTTATCTGGATTACTAAGAAAATGGTTTCCCTTTTATATGCATTGGCAATATTAATGCTTGATCAAGATGTATTCAACTTCTATCCAGATGAGAAACCATGCAATGGATTTGAGAAGGTTTTGAAACGGTACAGAGAAATTGTGTCGTATCTAAAACTAGTTGGTAGCCATTCAATTATGTCATTGCCTTAATAATACTTGTGAAGAGTTTAAGCATTTTGGTTATTATAAAATATGAAATTTTGTTTTCTTGAGGCAGGACCAACATCATTTACCCCTATCATTGAAATGGTTATGACCATTGTTGAGCAAAGAAGTGGCCAGTAACATGTTTTACTGATGATAATCACTGATTGATCGGTGATTCTTTTTAGGTTCAACCATGTAATCTTTTTAAAGTAAAATGGACATAAATCTTTTTTTTTTGAAGTACTTCAGTTATTATTTTTGCCTCTTTTACAGAAAAAAAACTATTTTTTATTTTAATAACAAGGAGAACAAGGTTTTAATCATAAATGCTGAAGAAATGTCTAAAATATTTTTCCGCTTGATAAAGGAGAATGGCAGCTAAGCCCATAATGTCCTTTGTTCACAGGTCACAAGAAGTGTTGATACAGAAGAAGGGCAGTTAAGACCACAGGAGCAGAAGACCCTAGAAGCAATTATAGAAGCAAGGTAATAGCTTGTTTGCTTTAGTCATTTTCTTTGGAAATTTACATTCCCTTGTGCTTTTTTTTTTCTTGCAACAAATACCCCTTGTCCATTATCCAAGTTGGAGTTGGAGATGGAATTTGATGATAACATCCCTGTTCGGGCCTTTGATAATTTCTAGGTATGTGGTACATATGGTTTATGGAATTTAAACTTTTATCCCTTGTTAATTTGTCATACTCCAGTTAATAATTTTCTAAGTTATTTGTCTGTGGATGATTACTTTTCCCTATTCAGTTTGTAAATTTTACAGAAATCATGTCGAGGAATATACCATCTTACAAAAAAGAGGCTCTAGTGGCTTTGATGGAAATGCCTTCATAGTATAAGACAATGATGAGGCTTGTTGCTTGAATCATGTAACTTTAATTTTTGTATACAAGTTGCAAAAAGAAGGGTCACTTGATGTTTGATTCATTTTGTTTTGTTTTTTGACTTATTATATTTTATTTTTTGAAGGAATGAGACATGTTCCAAGTATTCCATCACAAGACAGTTACATGTAAAGTTAGAGCTCTTCAAGATGTGGAATCAACCTCTCATGAGTTATTTTTCATTTTTCAACCAATTTGTTGTCATGGTTACTTAGCCCAAGAACTTTAGATATGTGGGTGGATACATTGGACCAAATTTCTATGTGTTAATTGTATTATTTATGATATCAATTTGGTAATTATAATATATTTTAACACATTTGTATATAAATACAATTGGGATATAATTAAACAGTACTTCACAAGATTTATTGCTTAAAATATTTATGAGAAACATTTATTCAATTGTGGCCACTTTACAATTAGCAACGTTTAACTTGATTGTTGTGTATGGAAGCTTAAGGTAACAAGTGCTAGATTGTTATTAATTCAACAATAATTCATAAAAATTATTTTCATAAATATTTATAAGAAACAATTGTTCAGTTGTTGGTAATTTACAATTGGCAACAATTAACTTGATCGTTGTATGAGGAACTTTGGGGCAACAATTGTTTGATTGTTGCCCATTCAACAACAGTTTATACAGGTTGCTGCCTTAGATGATTGTTAGATACAAATCTTCAACTGTTGCAAATTTACAATTAACAACAACTAACATGATTGTTGGGGATGGTACCATTAGGCAACAAGTAATTAGTTGTTGCTAAAAAAACTATATGGGTAACAGTTTTTTATGCATTGTTGTTAAAAGAATTTGTTTGGCAACGGTTGTTGCAAAACACTATTTTTGCCAGCAATGGGATCGATTGTTGTGAAAAAACATGTTTCGCAACACTTGATTGTTACAAAACACTTTTAACAACGACTTCACTAGCAACATCTCATTCAGTTGTAAGTAAAACATTTGACAACAGTTTTTCATATATTAGAAACAATTTTTGACTGTTGCCAAAGGTCATTTTTCTTGTAGTTGATATCTTATCTAGTTAGTTGTGACAGAGACTTGGGTTGGGGCAATGGGTTATCTCCCATTATGCAGCCCTATAAAGCAAAAAAAAAAAAAGTGCTTAGCATGAGATTATAACCAAGTTGAAAAAAAAAACAATTTCAAAAACTCGCATTAAGTTCTTTCTTACTACATTTATAATATATAATATATATTTATAAATATATTTACAACATATTATATAGTTATGTATTTATTTATAATCTATATTGTAAATATGAAAAACTAAAAATCGAGGAACCAAATTGATCAAAAACCAAATAGATGGATTGGTTTCAGTTTATGATTTTTCGAGAACCAGTGGTACTGATTTAATTAAAAAAAAACCCTACAATTCAGTTAACCGAACCATGAACACCTCTAATAAGAAAACCTTTGTAATTTAACACCTCCATGTATTGAATGTCTCAAACCAAAAGGAAGGGATCAAATTGTATAATTTATCCAAAATAGAAAGACGGATTTTAGGTTTGCAAGAGGTTAAAGTAGTTGCTAGTAACCATATGGAAGGTTAAAGTAAACTATCCATTTTCTTTACATGCTACCACCTTCCTCTCTTTATAGAAAGGTGGATGATGAATGTGAAATTAGTTGGTTTCTAAATAAATAATAATACTACTTGTATGCATATAACGAAAAATATCCATACCATATCACTTATATTTAATGGAGAAGTATGGACATGCCCAATGCAAATTTTTGATTTCCAGTATAGAGCAATAAATATTCAAAATGTTCAAAAACCACACTCTATGCACCCTTACTTGCCCATGAATTGGCATTAATTCGGATCTGGCACCTACCCCAAATGTACTTTGAGCCTACAAATTCTAACATTGGGTTGAACTGTCATTCTCCCTATATTTAATTGGTTAGGGAATGGTAAAGGAATAGTATATCTTTACAGCTTCCAATAAATGTGCATGCACATGGCAACTTTAAATGATGACAAGGACGATGACAATGGTGGAAATAATTTGTTTCCAATTTTTTCCTAATTTTTTATATTTTTATATGTATATAAAAATAATTATCATTTGCCACATCTATTCTATTTAATATAATGAACATATGATATTAGATATGTGCCAATTTTTTTTTATGTTTTTTGGTTTTCTTTGTATTTATATTTTTTATTTAATCATGGCATCAAAGATTGACAAATTTGGCATGAACGATTTAATTATTGATCTGTTAATCAAATTTAGAAACAATTTCATCTTGGGGTCAATTTTAAATTTTATACTTCATTTCCATCATCAATAAAAATATTTCTTATTTATCATACCTACTTATTTTTATAACATGATTATAAAATACTAGAAATGTGCCCAAATGTTTTTTTTATAAAATTTATGTTTTGTGTTCTTTATCTTTTTTTTTTTAATTTTTATTTAATTATAACATAATTGAATTGTTGACGTGCCACCAAAAACAATTGTTGTTTATATATATCTGTGTGTGTGTGCGTGTGTGTGTGTAACTAAGCCACCATCAAGGAGAGTTTTAAAGAAAAAAAGGAAAAAGAACTATGACAGGACAACCTTGTTTTAATATATAGATATAAATTTGGGATTTAATAGAGTGAGGGAATATGTTACAAACATTGCCTATTGGAGAGAGAGAGAGAGAGAGATAGATTAATAATGGATTTTAGTAGAAATAAGCCCAAGAGGGTCTTTATATAAGACAATTAAGATCGATAAGTTTTTTATTTTGACTTCTTATATTTTGTATGATTTAATTTGAAAATAACTAAGCACATGTATGAGAAATGAAAGGAGGAAGAAGTCTATATGAGGTTTGTAGTTAGGGGTGGATTTAAGCTGACCCGACCTGAATAGCTAGCTATTCAAGTTCGGCATGCCAAGGCAATACAAGGCTCGAGCTCGAGCTCAGTTCGAGCTAGAACCTTGAGCTCTAACTAGGCTTGAGTCAAAAGCTCGTAAGCTCGATCTCAGCTCGACTCAAGTTTGACTTGAGAAAAATGTTTTATAAAAATAAAAAATTATATATAAAAATATTTTTATTTGATATTTAAAAAATTAAGAATTATAATAATTACTATTATTATTATTATATGTATGTATGTAGCTATTCGAGCTCAACTCGATTAATAAATGAGCCTATAAATTGGGCTCATGCTTGGCTCGAAGCTCGGCTAAAACCAAACCGAGCCGAGCTCAAATAGCTCGTGGCCACCCTTATTTGTAGTGAGAGGACCCATCACCTCTCTAGGTAGTACTTGTTTGCTACCATGTTGGACATGCATCCTACCACCTCTTGGTCTTCAGATTTAAATATTGAAATCTAAACCCTAATCCCTAAAATCTAAATTTTAAACCCTTAAACCCTAAAAATCCTAACCCTAAACCTTAAACCCTATAATCTAAAGACTAAACCCTTGAATCCTAAAAATCCTAACCCTAAACCTTAAACCCTATAATCTAAATCTAACCCTTGAATTTGTTGTATAAAATGCCTTTGGTAGGACACATGTCCTCCAACGGTGTAGGAGCCACGTATTTTTCCACCTCCCCTCTTTCCTCTTTTCTATTACTAGTTAGGATATGTGCAATGCACGAGCTTTGTTATAGGAAGTTGAAACCAAATGGCTTCTATTAGAGGGGCCTAGATCTCTTAAAAGAAAATTTTGTGTGGACACCTCTAGAGCATGGCATCCAAATGCACATTGGAAATACCTCTCATACTTTATGTTTAATTCATGAGGAGATATTTTTATGTACACTTGGATGCCAAGCTCTTAGGATGTTTGCAAGAGTTTTTGGTTTAAGGAGATCTCTATTAGGGGTGATGATCATTTTCAGCCTAGCCTCATTGCTTGGACCTAGCCTAGCCTAGGCCTGACTCGGCCTATACATATTTACATATATGTTATTTATGTTATATTTTATATTTTATATATAAATGTTATAATATGGCACCAACAATACATATCACATACGGTATTTTATATATATATATAATGTATAAATAAATTTTATACACATATTATAAGACATATACATTATTTAAATTTTATATATTATATATTATAGGGCAAATTTCTTAAACTACCCCTATAGTTTTGGAAATTGACTAACTATACCCCTATTGTTTCAGTATTGTCTTAAAGTACTCCTACTGTTTTTGACAATTGACTAAATCTCGACATTGGTGGAAGGGGTTATCGTTGCCATTGGGTTTGCCACTGTTGAAAGGAAGAAGACAGTGAAAGAGGATGCTAACGATATTAGCGGATGTCATATGTATACAGTAAAATTGGGTTTTAAAAGAATTTATACATCACGTGGTGTCACGTGTATACGATTTTTGACGGAATATAGCGGATGCTAGCGATAAGGGTAGAGCTAATCAATTGTGAGAAATAGGAGGGGTACTTTTAAGACAATAATCAAATAGTAGGGGTAGAGTTAGTCAATTAGATAAACCTTAGGGATACTTTAAGAAATTTTCCCTATATTATACATAAAAGTCATAGGCCCGTAAGTAGGCTAAGCCCAACCTAAGAGTGGGCTATAACCCTTAAGATTTATGACATTCCTAAATAGGGGTACAACTTGAGTTGGCCCAAGTTAACATATTACACTATTTTGGGTTTAGACTTTGGTTGGGCCGATTGAATTTTTAATAAAATCCCAACCTTAATCCATCCAAATTGCACCTTGCACCCATATTCCTAAAGTTAATTCCATCTATTAGTTAATAATTTTTAAAATTTTATCAATTGATTTTAAAGTTTTATTTATATAACTTTTTCGTAGTCACTATCTAGCTTTTAAGACCCATGGGTTTCTTGGAACCTATTTATGTGAATAATCTCTTACATTGACCTAAAATGGGTTATCCAAAGTCGACACCCTCCACTCTTTGGGTTTTGATTATGTACGCTTGACCTTGACATCATCTATGAAAATCCACCTAAAAATGGCAAAAAAATACTTCAATCATTTGTTGAAAATCCACTTGTGATGATTGTGCTTTACGCTTTGGAAAATTCACTTGTAATGAAGCTACTTTTTTAATAGAGGCAATTGCATTAAGGGATTGTTTTAGGGGTTTAGCTTATTTTCAACTAAAACCTTAAAGGCCTTGTCATATTTAAGAAAAGAAAAACAATAAAAGAAATACCAATTTCTTCATCTTTTTATTGTCTCCTTTCATTTGAAAAGGTTCATAATAAGAAATCATTTGAGCAATCAAACAATTTACATGTTCTTGGGTTTCTACCAACTTGTTTTCTGCCATATTAGGAGTAATATTTATCACGGCAATGATGGGAAGAAAAACTCCAAGTTGTTAATGGTTACAATAACCATTTTCATATCTGCCAGCTCATGTCACACCTCGAACCTAAGTTAAGACATGACAATGCCGCATGTTCAAAGAACATGCAAGGCTATCCTACTTAAAATCACAGCTGAAGATTTGTATAATAAGCTTAATTACCTCAAAATAATGTTATCCAAATCTATTGGATTGTCATATCAAAATTCATACTCAACCAAAAATTAACTTCAATGAATGGTTCTATTAAAGCATGAAAGAAAATAAATAAATAGCTAATGAGATCTAATCCTGATTTCAAGACCAACACATTAGTGGAATAAGCTCTCCACTCTTTCCACATCCAAGCAAACTACAAAAGTAACTCGGTGTCTGAAAACATGGAAAGAAAATGGATGAATACACTACTTAGTAATTGACAGTCCATCCCATTGGTTGGATCAAGTTGGTATTAAAAATCATTATATAATAATTGATATTTAATAGAAAATCCTTTACCAAAAAACTCATATAAATCAATATACATTTATTAAAGGAAATAACACTCAAATAATTACAAAATAGAACTTACATACTAGGAGAGCAAATGGTTAGAAACACATACTTTATCAAAGGATTAAAGTATTGATATTGAGTATCGTATTAGACAACTTGGATACGGATACAGGTATGAATACGAATATGCTTTGGAAATACATGGATATGCACGAAAAATATGAATCACTAGGGTAACACATAAAATTTTCATAATACATTAATAATATTAAATTTAAGGTCAAATAATCATAAATAATGTATAAATACATAAACAATGTATATTTTAATGGTGTATATGAAAAAAATATATTACAATTAATATAATATGATGCATAGATATCATACAATTTTATTGATAATGTATCAATCAAGAGTCCAAATGCAAAACATATTTTTCTATTATATTTCAATTATTGTATCAATTATTTTTGATTTACTATTTTTACTTTTTTTACATTAATAAAGAGATCAATCAAATATTAAATTCTTTATGTAAATTAAAATATCCATTAATAATTTATAAAATGTATAATCTCAACTTAAAATATATCAAATCTATTAAAATTTCTAAGATACATATCATATGCAAATTCCTAATTTTTGACTTTTAAAATGATTATTCCATTATTATATTTTTATTCCTATAATTTTTTAATTAAAAATATTTTTTGGTATAAATGTAGGTTAGAAGATTTGATAGATTCAATTTAATATTATATTCTTGAATACTTT
The DNA here is from genome assembly GCF_000365185.1 of Nelumbo nucifera. The sequence continues at coordinate 1,723,730 of NW_010729202.1, forward strand.
GTAAACAATTTTTTATTTTCTAAATAATAAATATGATTTTATGAAATGTAAATTAATATATATATATATATATATATATATATCATGTGCAAATTTATAAATTTTAAGTATTAAAATAATTGTTCTCTTTTTAATATTATATTTTTATAAAATTTTTGAGATTGAAATAATATTTTGATATAAATGTGGATTCGATATATTATTTATTTATATTATTTTATAAAATACTGATTTTAGTATTACTTTTTTAATTTTTAGTTGGAGTTAATTGTAATATGTATTATTTATTTGAATTGCATTTAAGTAATAAAGAAATAAAAGTTATATTCATTTACTTATAAATACAAAAGATGTAATGGTGTAGTAGCGTAGTAGCTTACAGGCGCAGGCGTTAAGCTCTCCTAGTTCGAATTGTTTAACCTTTCTTTTTCAAAAGAGTGCACATTTGCGAATTGCGGGTAGCGTATTGGCCCGATGTACATCTCCAGTCGTAGCATATCCCGTATCAGACACTAACAATACCGATATGATACACTTTGTATCGGCCATATCTATCGATATGGCAATCCTTGCATATATCACATAAGAGATATGTGGAATGTGTAATATAGCCACTTTAACCCTAGTGGTAAGGTCCAAAACCACATACATGCCCTGTAGTGAGGGCTATAATGCCATTGTATTCATCCCCAATGGCAGGGTTCAGAGAGTAGGCACTTGATCTTATAACACAAATAAATATAATAATTCATGCATGGGTCTCAATACTATATTTAACAATAATATTCAAAACATATTTGACTCGGATACCAAATATTCAGAAAAATCAATGGAATATTTTAGGAAAGGAGTATCAAATAAAACATTTGAAATAGTTAACAATGTAATCAACATAATTCCAAACTACAATTTCCTAAAAGTTTTGCTTATAATTTATAGTTTCATAAGGTCAAACATTTTCTTGTGCTTGATCATATTTTACATAAAAATAATTAATTATTATATACTTTTATTCAATTAACATTTTCAAATCTAACTAAAGAGATGGAAGGTCACTTACCTAGTACACTGAATTCCAATACCCAATATATATACCAAGTTAAGGTGTGTTGTGAAAGCCTATAAATAATAAATAGATAAAAAAATAAAAAATTATTACAACAAACCCATAATTGTAGATGCTATGTGCATGATGCATATGCCTCTAACGTATTGTTTAAATCCCGCTAAATCTAAAATGGTTCATCACTTGGGATTCTAAATTGCTCTCACTATTTTTAAAACTGGAGTAGACCAAACGATCGAACCATTTGACTTGGGAACCAGTCATGCTTTTGAATCCGGTTTTGGACTGGACTGCATATTTGAAAAAAATGTTGAATTGACCAAAGAACTATTGACCTAGACAGTCAAACCACTAAACCGTTAGACTCGAGTAGCGGTTTATAGTTTAATAAAAAATATTTTATTTTTTGACATTATTAATAAAGAAAAAAAGGAGATTGAGAGATGGGGGAGGAACTGAGACAAGATCTCAGATCTGAGATCATTAAGATTTAAGAGAGAGAGAGAGAGAAGCAACATATTAGAAGTTAGATCTGAGATCAGAGAAAGAAAGAGCCATCACCATCATCATCACCGTTTAACGTTGCCGCCTCCTCTTCCCCTCCTTTATTTCCTTTTCTCATAAAAGAAGATATATATACCCTAATATTCCAATCTAAGGGACAAATGTTTGAACTGTTCAACCCAGATGGTTGAATCACTGACCCAAACACCGGTGATCAAAGTAATTCCGTTTCTGGGTCAGTTTTTAAAACATTGTTTTCTCTAATTTATAATTTTCAGCTAATAATCTCTTGAAACCAATTTCTAACATTTATAACTCATTTTCTAAGGACAAAACTTGTGAATTTATCCTTCAAATATTGACTCCCCACGACTTGCTATGAATAAAAACAAAATTGACCAAAAAATATTACAAAATACCTGCTTTCTGGCCACCCGAATTTGATTGACGAACTAGATTCATCATGATCAAAGCCTGACTTTGCAACTTCCAGTTTGGTTATTCGTTTGAGATTAACAAAGATCTCGTGACATACTATCAATTAGGCACAAATTTTAATCATTTCTATCACCCTATGGGCCATTTTTGGTGATCCAAAATCGGCTAATCATCATTATTGTTTGGATTTCCCAGGTTTAATATGTTTGGATTGCAAACTTCCCAAGACCATAACCTTTCACCCAGAAGTCCAAATTAGGAGTTCTACCTACCGTTTTGAAGAGCTCATGAAAAACTATGGTTTGAAATCAAAATATAGCCAAAAACATCGTTAGAGGGCCAATTTCCGATGGCCTAAAGTTGGTTGACGTCGAGTATGTTATAATCTAAAATTTAATATTATTCATAATCTATAAATTTAAATTCTATAAGATTGGATTTGTTGGAATCCTAATGAAATGGGGTTTTAATTAGAATCATTTTCCTTGCCGGAAAGTGGTTGAAAAATGGACATCTCGCGAAAAACCTAATTCTTGATTTAAAACTATTTTTAAAATGCAAGAGGAAGAAAAAACTTGGTGATTTAAAGAAGAAAATAACTTACCTAGATTGATTGGATCTCAATTTGAATCAGCCTCTTTGAGTCTCCAATACTTGACTTCCTCCTTCTTAGGAAAAAGGTTTCCTATGTTCAAGACTTTACTAAAAAGTCCCTCCAAGGTGGGAAAATTGTAGGGTTGCCCCCCAGGCCCAGACCCTAATTAATTAATTAAATCTTTTGGCATTTTAATTATTACCTAAAATTTTGCCTCCTTCCGCTAATTGTGCCCTTTCTACAACTGATCACTGGTCAAACTTGTCTACCATTGGAGCATCGTTGGCATTCGTTCTAATAGTCAATGCCTGCTGGTTTGCAACCTGAGTGGTTGTAGTTCAAGATGAAAGGACTCTGTTACCTCTTGTAGGCCCATCACTTGTTGTCATCCATATACCGAAGGAGTAACATTTTTCTGAGTTTCATCTTAACATCTTCATCTTCTTTCTTTCTCTTTGATTGTTTCTTCTGTGCCCGCCTTGTCCTATTTGTGGTGTTGAGGTTGAATCTCTTGACAATTGTTCACAGAAATGACAATTAATGTAAGAACATATATATTTGAAGGAAAAGAGACCTTTCCATGGAATACCATTGCAATGTTTAAATTGAACTAATGGCACATATCTAAACAACAATCTCCCACTCCAATGCCTTTCCTATCCTCACCATTGCAATAAAATAATTACTCAATGGAGCCTTCATACTGGTGACATCCTAAAAGTAAATATTGATGATGCAACTTCTTTTAGTAAAGTAAATATTGCTAAGCTTGAACTTGGGAGTGACAGGAAATCTCTTAACAGAACCCATCATCACTTCGTCTTTTAGAAATTTTTATGACATAGTCTCTATGTATTGAGGGTGAAGACATGTGAAGCTCTACTCCTCCAATATATTGAAAAAGACATGGCATAGGGTGCAATGTGAAGGCTAAAAGCTAAGTATGCCATAAACTAAGAAATGCAATTCGATGGAACTGGTTGACATAATTGCTTAAATATTTTTTTCCCCTCAAAATCTATGGGACTTCTCTACTAGGCAAAGGATTGTATTTCTTTTCTTTGGCTTCTTCGAAGATATCAAACTTCTCTTTCTCTTTGATTTTCTAGAAGACTAAGGTGGCGTGAAAATTCAGATCTGAAAAGTTAAAAAGATATTAAAAGTGTCTGAAATCTGAAAAGAGAAATAAATGTTTTTTTTTTTTTATTTTTTAGAGGATCTAAATCCATAAGTTTGTTTGTGTTGGATCAACCCTTTACCATCTGAAATTTACTGATTTTACTATTTTACCATAAAACATACTATTTGGAAATATTGAGTTCAATTTACATTATCTCATAAAAAATAAATTTCAATCTCAAAATAATATTGAAACAATACAAATAAAAAATAATAAATTAATAACTACTCATTAATAAATGAAATGATTAAAATTAAAGAAATTAATGACTATAAAAATATTAAAATAATTAATAACTTATACAAATAAAAATTAAATAATTCTTAAAAATTAGTGAAATAATTAAAAATTACTAGTTAATAAAAATAATTAATAATTAATAAATAACATAAATAAATTTAATAAAAAATAATTAACATTTCATAAAAATATTAAAATAATTAATAATTAATAAAAATATTATTATTATTCATCGAACCACCACTATTGCATGTTGTAGCGATGGTGGCAGTGGTGGGAAGATAGGGGAGGGAGAGAGCGAGAGCGAGAGCGAGCGAGCAAGAGAGAGAGAGAGAGATGCTACAAGTTGCAATAGTGATGGCGAGAAGACATGGCAGAGAGAGAGAAAGCGAGAGTGAGAGAGAACTGGGAAGACAGGGTGAAGAGAGAGAGAGCAAGAGAGAGAACCAGGAAGAGAGAGATAAAGAGAGAGAGAGAGAGAGAGAGAGAGAGAGAGAGAGAGAAGCGATCTGAGTGTTTGAGAAGACAGGGGTAGCGTGCATCATTTTCAAAATATTTTAAGGGCAATTTCAACCTTGCACTGGCTTTGAAACGCGTTTGAGCGCGTTAAGAGCTGGCCCAAGTTCTATTATTTTTAGATGAAAATAAGATTCATATCAAGTTTAAGGGGTAAAACCAAACAAGTGTGAGGATCTGAAAAGCAACATTTTCAAATTCAGACCTCTAAAAAGTGTAATCAAACGACCCCTAAGAAGAAAATATTTGTGAAAAAAGATAAAATGAAGGATAAAACATTTTTGAGAACAAAAAGAAAAAGAAAAGAAAAGAGGAATATGATCACCAAAGGACAAAAGTTTTGAGAACTCAAAAATAGAAGCAACACACTTGAGACTGCCCCTATGGTTTCTAGTGATTTGAAACGAAAGAAGCATTATGTATGAGAAAGAAAGGTAAAATAAAACACAACCTACCTCACAATATAGGTTTTGCAAAAAAAAAAAAAAAAAAGGAAAGAAAAAAATACCTACTCATCCATCCTATTCATCACATAAAATCAAATTCTCTCTTGCTCTAATATGTGCTTTCCTTTGGTTGTGCACTTTTCTATATTGGACACTTAAACAGTGGTGACACATTTGGAGAGGTGTTAAAAAATATCACATAGCCAAGAAAAAAAGAAAAAAAGGAAAGCAAGGAAACAAAATTATAAGAGAATCTAACTATTTGATAGGAGAGAAACTTCTAGAAACAAAAATATAGGAGAAGCCAAGGGATGACTCTATATCCAATGGGAAGGGAGTGGAATGGAGAGAGAGATTGATGACTTGGCAGATTTGGAGTGGTGGAAAGGGGGAACGAGGAAGGAGAGAGCAAGAAGGGGGGTTTGGAGAAATGAGATGCCATGTGATGCGGACTGCTTTGCTTTATATATAGTAAGTAGACCTATTCATGGGCCGGGCCGAGCTTTGACTCTTTATTAATAGAAAAATGTTAGGCCCGAGCCCAAGCCCGGTCCGACCAACGGGCCTACAACTTGGGCCCGAGCCCGGCCCTAATAAAAAGCCCGAAGCCCGACCTAATAAAAGAAATTCGAATTTTTCCCTATTCAAATAGACATTATCTATTTTAATTCATATGTTTTTTTCCCCTATTTAAATGAACAATGGGCCTACAAGTGAATCAACAACATTCTCAAATAAAAAAAATTATTCAAATGGACATCACATAGGGTTTTTACTTAGGTTTAACTATAGGTCGGGCCGGGTTTACTTAGGTTTAACTATAGGTCGGGCTGGCCCGAGCCCGGCTCGAATTTTATGCGGGCCGGGATTTTTGGCCCGAGGTTAAGCCCGCGGGCCAAAAAGTCTGTTCAAGCCCGTTCGAGGGTCGGGCCGGGCCATCGGGCCACCCGACCCATGAACAGGTCTAATAGTAAGTATAAATATATACAAATGATAGGGAGTTTAATATGATAAAAAGTATAGTTCAAATGCTTTGAGAATTAAATGAGATTCAATTCAAAGATAGGGATATTTTAGTTTATGACGATTTTCACATTATTCATAATTTTAATAGTAGTAGTATGGTAATAGAAGATATGAGAATTAATAATGGATTTATATGTATAATTTCCCTAGAATGAAAGCAAGAAATTTGGATAAGTTAGTATGACAAAGGTTAAAGCATCTCTTGGAAAATAAATTAGTTGTTTAAGTAATTTACCCTAAGGGGGTGTTCTTTTTCTAGATTTTGAGAGGGGGGAAAATCCCATTGACCAAGAATCCCACACTCTTTTTTCAGATTTATGTAGGGACCAAGGAAAGTTTATTTTCCTAGGTATCACTTACTGACTCTTAAGTAGGTAAATAACTTTCCCACTTGGGGGGAAAGTTGCTAACACTTGAATGGGATAAAAATGCCCTTTTTAATAATAGATTTTTATGATTAAAATGGTCATTGCCTTATTTACATGAAAAATAGAAAAACATAAATAAATGCATTTACTCGGATAAGTCTTTCTTAGAAAACACTTACACGGGTAAATAGCTTACCGAAATGTGAACAGGGCCTATAAAAAAGCTACAAACTTGGGTCGTCAATTAATAAGTAGCAGGCATCACTAATCTAAGAAACCTAGTCATTATTGACTCCTCTTATATACATGATGATGCTTGATGAATGAAATCAGTTTTATTTTTTCTCAGAAAAAAACAGACAAAATACAACAATTTCGCCTTATAAATGCAAAAAATAATGGCTTAATATAAAATATATTTGGTAAGTAAACGATTCTTTAAGCAAAAGCAGAACTCGAAAATAGATAAGCCTGCAGGACCTCAAAACACAACTTACAAATCCAATGGAGGCAGCAAAAACAAAACAAAACACCCCCAAATCACTCAGCCCTCTCTTTTGTTTTTGCCAGTAAACGAGAAACCTTATTATAACCATACACGAAGGAAGCCAAATTCATTGGACCGACAAGGCGATCATGTCTACACCCTACAAGCAAGTTGTGATTAATTTATTAGTAAGAATCAATGTATCTAACCAACCATTCGGCAGACCCAACTTGCCTTTCCGTTTCTCGCTTTAATCCCTCCTTTCTGTCAGCCTTAGCGCGGTTCAATAAAGTGCCCCTCCCCTTCTCCTCAGTAATGTCCCTGGTGGATTCACATAGGAGGTGTTTGTGGTAGATTTCTCCTACACATAATTGATTGTTTGGTATCATTGCTTTCATATAATTTGATTTCTTAGAAATCAGCTATGAATTTGATTGCTATTGATTATTAGCATTGATTTCTTTTATGGAAATTATCTACCCTATTCATGTTAGATGCCGAGCCATTCAAAAGAAAATCAATTTAATTTTAATAATAGATTTCTGATTGATTTACTGATTTCTTAGAAATCAGCCAATCAAACAACAAAATAATCAACAATTTTTTTTGGGAAATTGTCAAAAATTCACCATAAGTTTTTATCATTTCTCTTAAACTCACCACAATTTTTCAAAACGTCTAAAATTCACCATGTCATTAACTTGACGCTAAAGAGACTAACGGCTGTTAATATATTACCATTTTGACCTTCGTAGAAAAATATAAAATATATACATATATTTTAATATTTAGACATGAAAAAAGGAAAAAATTCAAAAAATATTTTCAAATATAAAATATATAAAAATACAAAAAGTATAAAAAATAATAGAAATTGCACACAAAATAAAAAATTATTTTCAAGTTATAGAAAATATAGAAATTGAAAAACAAAATCAGAAAAATAAAATTGTAAAAAAAACACCAATAGTTATAGAAAAACACAGAAATTGCAAATAAATACAAAAAAAAACAGGAAATTTTATAGATGGTAGAAAATAGAAAAATGTAAAAAAACAGAAATTATAACAAAACACTAAAAATGTAAAAAAAAAAGAAAATTGAAAAATGAAAAAGACCCTTTTCGTCTAACTTGCCATTCAAGGGTGATTTGGTTATAAAATTGTTATTTATGCTGACGTGGACACCTCTGTTAAGAAACATTAACAGTGCACTAATAGAAGGTGAGTTTTGGAAAATAAAAACTTATTGGCATGGTGAGTTTTAGACGTTTTGAAAAGTTGTGATGAGTTTAGAGAAATGCTGAAAACTCATGGTGATTTTTTGACAATTTCCTTTTTTTTTTTTTTTAAATCACTCATGTAGCTATGATATGGTGCTAGTTTCTGAAAAATTGGCATTGCTCCACAAATTTTGAATCACTGAGAAATCAGTGTCGGTCCAAACACCACCATAGCCACATGGAATTCCATGTCAGCATAATGGTGCTGACTAGATGCTAATCTAACGACAAAAAAAAGGTTGCCCCTCACATGCGGCAGTGGGGCATTACTCCACCATTGAAATCTGACATCTGAAATTGTAATAATTACATTAAGAAGTATATTGGTATTGGTGAACTTTTCTTTCGTCGGAACTTTGAATGCAAAAAATGTTGTTCTGAAGTCCGAATTTTGAAAATTATCAAATATCTATTTTAACCCCATATATTAGAGTTTATCTTTATGGGGGTATCATTAAAAAAAGATTTATATAATTACACATTAAGAGATAAACATTCATTTTTCTAAGTTAAAAAATTCTTGGAGATAAGAGTTAAGGGCCTCTAGATTCAGATTCCTCATTCTCTTTCTCCCAACTCCCCAAACGGAAAAAAAAAAAAAATGAATGAACGACCAATCTTCAACTCTGGAACTGGGGGTTAGTTGATCACAGCGTCCGATCTCTTCTGTTCCGGGATGAGGGTCTGTTGATTCCGCGATTTCGAGTAATCCTACGATCATGACCATGACAAATATGGCTTCAAATTGAAAGCTAACAATTACAATGCTTCATTGAATTCGTTCATTCATTCTTATACGTACAAATTTCCTAACAAATAGGCTTTAATTTTAGCACCCACTACGTCTAATCAGTATTCCAAATCTTCCTTGGATTAAAAAAAAAAAAAAACAGTGGAACTATTGATGAAGAAATAATAACTTAGTTGAACGCCGGAAGCTAAAATCATAAAGAGGAGTCAAGCCGCCGGTGCAAGAATTTCGCGCCGCTCCGGCAAGTGAGCAGGATCGATCCTGAAGCGGCCTCTTCGTGGAACCGTAACCCTCAGGACCCCATCTTCATATCCAGCAGAAATCCTATCCACATCGACCAGAGCTGGGAGCCGGAATTTCCTCGTGAAACTCCTGCTGGGTTCTGTTACCTCAACGATCCCCTGTGTTCGGATTATGAGGTACCGCGAATCCTCGACTTCCACTCTAATTTCCTCCTTTCTGACACCTGTCAAAACAGAAGCTAAACATTAGCAGGAAGGAGACGAGACGATAGATACTTGAACTTGAACTTTAGGGGCCGACACCGAGCGTGAAGAATCTGTGATGAGAGGAAGATTACCTGGCAAGTCGGCTGTATAAATATGAAACTCCGGAGTTTCAGTCCAGTGGACATAGTTTTCAGGGATGATGTAAGATGGGAAGAGAAAGGGAGAGGTGAAGAAGAAAGGCCATGGAGAAGGTTGGAACGCCTGGAATTCCATTTCTGATTTCTCCAACTTTTTGGTGATGGGTTTGGTTTTCTTGAGAGTGGGAAGGAGACTGGGGAAACAGATTTGCTTTCTCATTATTTATAAACGAGGCTTCAGGCTAGCCTTAGAATAATAGAATTGGAAAACATTTGGCCCCCTTGCTTTGCTGGGTTAGGAGAGGAGAAGATGATTGGCCCAAAGAACCCTCAAGTTTTTTTTTTTTTTTTTGGTAGATTGAAGTTATGAACCCTCAAGTTAGGAGCCCCAATTCTTCTTGTTTGCTGTTTCTTCAATTGATGTAAACTAAATGGTTTGTTTTTTAATACCACTGGAATTGGGTAGCCGACAATGGAGCCCGATACGCATTTTGCAATTTGCAGAAGGGGATGGCTGACAGTCAAAAGAAAAGAAAGGTGCGTCTGGGCAACTGACGGTCAGAGGCCCACTACCAACTTTTCAGGCTACTGCTGCCGATCTGGGACTATATAAGTAATAACCGACATCCAAAGAATATATTATATAGCTTCTTTTCTATCTTCTTCTCTGGAATTAAATGACAAGTTCCCACATATCAGAGTTCATTCCAGAGTTTTACCCGCCATTCATTTATATAAATCCGCAATAGAAGCGGGTTTTCACTACAAGTTCCTTTCGGTGATCGATAGATTAACTTGACTGGCAGAATTACAAAACAATAAAAAGACTATCCTAATAGTATCATCAATCATTCGGAAGAAGTAGAAATGTTGTTGATTAAAAAAGCAAAAGCACAAATCCATCTTTAAGGGCTCTTGATTCTTTTAATCGGGATTTTTTCTGCAAGCAAAAGCTAAAGGTGGTCACGAGCCGAACTTCTTATGAGTCATTCGATTTGGTTTAAATCGAGTTTTAAGTTAAGCTTGAGTTCAATGACTCGACTCGTGAGCCTAATCGAGCCTAATATAATAAATAAATGATTTTTTATTATATGCATATACATATACATATATAAAAATATTTAGAGTAAACAAAATTTATTATATATATATACTATTTTTATCTTTTATGTATAATAGTAAATCATTTTTATAATTCTTATTTTTTATATGTAAAATAAAAACAATTTTTATACATATATTTTTTATTTTATAGTATAATAATAAATAATTTTTATAATTCTTAATTTTTTGTACGTAAAATAAAAAATATTTTTATTTTTTAGAAAAAAACTTAGCTTGTAGTCAAGCTCGAGTGGAACCAAACTCGAACTTGTGAGCTTTGAACCGAGCCGAACTCGAACTCAAATCTCTAGCTCGAATTGAACTCGAGCCTAACACAATTTCAACGAGCCAAGCTTGAATGTCCAAATATTCAGCTCGGCTCAAATCCACCCCTAGCAAAAGCTCTACACACTGTAGAAACATGAAAATCCAACCACACATTGAAAATAAAAATATCTTCCCACAAATTTAATACACATGTACGGAAGCCCAAAAGTCAGTTTTCTTGATTAATGCAATTTATCCCATTCTATTTGATTATTTCCGAGTAATTCTAACTACAACAAGGTTTGCCTGCGAAATGTTTTCAAGTTTATGACAAGAAAAATCATATTATACTGCACTTATTTTCAGTTTATGAAACGAGGAAGCTTAAAACTCGTTACATACTTGGTATAAGAAAGAGCTAGACAGTTTAGATCACAAGGGGAGAAAACTGGCAGAGACACAGACATTCATTTTGAGAAATCCCACTTGAATGGCTTCTATAGGCCCAGTCAAGCAGGCTGGACGAACGATCATGGCTCCTTTTTAATTTATTTTTTGGTTGCAAAAAACAGAACTTCATTTGAAATAACAAATAAAGATAAAGATCACAACGAAAGTACATACCCGTCTAGTTTGGCAAAACAAGCATAAGTTGCTAGCCTATGAGCCATCTGGTTTGAGTTCTAACCTTCTAGGCATATACATAAAAAGATCAAAACCTTTAAGCATTTCTATCTGCATCCATTGTGATCGACTTACATCCTTCGTATGCTGACAATACCTAGATGAAACAATCTTTTGGACTAGTATGAAACAATCTTTGATTTCCGGCATGAGTTCGTACCTGTTCACAACTGACAACACATTTGTAGCCATCTGATGTGGTCAGCAGATCCGAACTCTTCTCATCTGGCATCCCATGTAGGTATCAAAGTTTCAGATGGAAATTATGGCATTGGGGTATTTTTAGGAGAATGACAATTATTAAAGAGATATGAGGGGAAACAATGAGGCTTATGTGAGAAATGGATTGAATCGTTTAATGAACAATTTTTCACGAGCCCATTTGCAAGAGCCATGTGGATGCAGGCCGCAGGCCCAGTTGTACCATCGCAGTCACTTCATCTCACAAGCACAAATAAAATAAGTATTCATGAAGGATGAATCATGACTACAATATTGTACAAAGATGCACCATTCCACACCCATAGAAATGCGGTGGGTAAATGTGTGAACTTACAGACATTGAAAAGGAAAACAAAATAATGCATCAACATAATGTACAGATACAATCAATACATTTACAAATGCATTGAAAAGATCAAGGACCTCGAGATTAAGAATGATAATACAAAATAAAAAAAAGGAAAAAACTGAGCTACCAAATGTTTAGAACCATCTATTTCACCTGGGAAATCATCTTCCCCATGTAAATAAACCAGAATTCTCTATATTTAGATCTGGTAACTCTAGTCGCTTCCCTTCCAGGGCATTTGCAAATATGACTAGTAGTTTTTGACAAGCAACCCGTTCATCCATCTTCTGTAAATCGGTCAAATCTAATGAAAGGTCTCTCCATGGCTGATAAAATGACCTGTCCAATATGGGAAACTGAACCATAAATAACATGATAAAAATGCTGTTATTTTATGACAAGCCATTTTTTGTACCCTACAAGTGAAAGGCCGCAGCTTAAGTGCCCAGGTAGAACATGAGTTCAGATCTGCTGACCACAACACATTGCTCGTCACGTTCATACAGCCGTACATTGGGAACATCGGTTGTACTTTACATCACTGATATTTCTGATGTGTGGCTGGATGAATATGGCCAGCAATGTGTGGCTGGATGAGACTTTTTCTGATGGTTCCCACCTTAAGATTTCCAAAATGAATAACCGTGACCATTATGTCTGTACCTGAGGTATTACCTGCATTTTGTTGAACCATTAAAAAATGGTAGATCCAGTGTTCTGGACCCCTAAGGGTGCAACTTGGAGGGCCCAACCCACCCTCCTATTTTACAAGGGCTGGACTTGGGCCCAAAAGTTCAGGCTTTTTACTTTTGAAGTTGGACCTAGGCCTAGCCCTTACGTAGCCTGAACCCAGCCTCACTATATATATGTATGTATATATAGACACATTTGCATGCATAAATACATATATGCATACTTTGTTTTTGATAAGCCATACATTATCCATACATATACACATACATTTATATCAAATTTAGTGTGAGCTGATTTACTGACCTGAGCCCAAGCCCAACCTGAGTGCGTCAAATGCCAGTGTGGGCTGGGTCCAGGTTGAACAGATCGGGCTTAACATCAGGCTTGGTCCATGCTCAGGCCTTAGGTCCAATTCTTTGGATTGGGCCTGGGTTGAGCTTAGACCCAGCCCAACCCACTCGACTTGCTCCCAATGGAACCCTGACTGTAGACATGCTGAGGCTGGGAGGTCACAGGTCAATGGATGTCACTATCTAGGCTGACTGACCACTTTGATCCACTCAGGAAAAAAAAACAAACAAAATCATGAGAAGAAAGCTAAAAGCTGTAACTCAAATTTGACAGTTTAAAACCTATTTTATGTCAATACAAGCCTAAAACAATTATCGTATAAACTATGAAATCCTGAACCAGTCAGTGGTCCAGAGAACTGATCATTTCAAAACCTATGAGACTGGGTCACCGGTCAAATGCTACAACGTCCTGATTGGGCTAGGTCTCAGAACACTTTATGGAACAGATTGTTAGGTTTGCTACACTAGATATGGATAAGCCTGCTGCTGGAGTTTTACCAACAATTTACCAAGCCTTACTTTCTTTCCTTGTTATACTTTTCCATTTTCCTTTCTCCCTTTGGGTTAACAAGAAACAAGGAATGGAATGGGAGGATGATTAGATGAAACATCGAATACAAAAGACATGCCTACCATCTCCAGGCAGGATTAGCTTCAGCAGGGCAGCGTATCTTTGAACATAATGAAGCCACAAGACTGCCATGATTGCAAAGCAATAGTTCAGATCCTGAACAAAAGAAAACGAATAATGTTAATTATGATACAGTACACAATTGCTATTTTAATTTTTTTTTTATGAATAAACTGCTATTTTCATTTTCCTTCATAAAATAACAAAACTTTAGTAGATAAAAAGAGAATTGAACAGGAAAAAGAGAGAAACACAATTAAGGTTGTAATTACAAGCGTACAGAAGGAATCAACAGGACCACTTTATCAATTCCTTCCTTGGCTAAGAATGGTACCCCCATATGGTCAATCTGGGGACTAGGGAGAATATAACTTAGCAGCAGTTGGCTCTTGAACTTGAAAATGAGGGGTTGATGGTAGACTTCAAGACACTTTCCTATGTCAAGGGGCAAAGGCAGTCAGCTCCTGAACCCCCTTATGCACTATATGTTTTATATCATAATTTTATTGCAGATTTGCAGTTTTGGTTAACTTGCATGCAAAATTGCATCATTTTCTTAAATTTAAACATTTCTTTTTTTGTGGTTAATGTTAAAAGACTGTCCTAAGTTCAGCTTTAGTGTCACAGGGGCAATATTGTACTTTTACTTTATTTTTTGGTTGCCCTAATATAAATACTAATGCTGGTGCAACCAGCATGACTTTTTGGCTCTCACCTTCTCCTCTCTTCTCCTCTTTTACAACTTTCCTCATTGTTCTTTGTTTAATATGGTATCAGAGCAGGTCTATTACCTCTGAAAGCAAGATCGATCAAATATTTCTTATTCTCTTTGCTGGGTTTCTTTTTGAAGAAGTCAGAGAAAAGCATCGGACTGATCTGAGAGGTGTTTTTTTCAGATTTTTTTTTTTCTTTTTATCTTGGCCGTGTACCAAGATAAAAACCTGTAACAGGTTCATGTGACTGATGTGAGGTGATTAGAACCTGTTTTTAGTTTTTTTTTTCCTGTGGATCCTATGATCCCTGTGGTGTGTTAGTAGGTCGGTGATGACTTGTATTTGCTGTAAAGTAAAGTGAAACCCTGGTGATTGCAGGGCCTTGTTAGGTCTGAGTGTTGATTGTTCCACAGTTCTTTGATGCAGTATATGTTTTTCCCAGTAGCAGTATGTTGTGTGAAAGGGAGAAAAGTAACCTTCTTTTGTGTGGGACTGTGTGTGGACTTAAAAAATCAACCTTTGTCGGTGCTAGACCTGGACTGTAATGCACCATTGTTTCTGTGGCTGATTAGTTGTGACCTGAAGCAGTTACCATGAGTTTTGAAGAGACTGCTACCTTTGGTATCTCCTCAATGCAAAATGGGATGAGTCAGGGGATAGATTTGACCTTCCCTATGGCTGTCATTCCACTAGATGGGCTCAATTACCTAGAGTGGCCGAAGGGGATCAAACTGTACACCACCGCAAGGGGGAAGATAGGATATATCAATGGAAAAATTAAAGAACCTAAGTCTGGGAGTGCAGAGTATGGCAGGTGGAATCAGGGAAACAACATGGTGATGTCATGGCTTCTAGTATCTATGCAGCCTCTGTGAAGATATATCTTGATGTACATTATTAGTATAGTCCTTGTTGTACAGTAATCTTATTATTTTATTTGTTCTTTTTATCTTTCAGCCCTATAAGGGCATTCTTGTAACTGTACATATCTTTTAATATAAAAGGAGCTCTTTGGGGTGGGGGTCAACTATTCTTGACACCCCTGAATCTGCTCTCTCTCTTGTTCTCAGTTTGGTTCACATGGTATCAGAGCAGGCTGCTCCCTGATCCATTTCTCTTTTTTCTTGATCAGTTTGAGAACTACCATTATTGCCGATTGGTTCTGGACTGTTTTGATCTTTCCAGGAACCATTTCTCTCTGTATTCTATGCATCTAGTAAGAGAGATTTCATTAGATCTCTCTCGTTTGACATCAATTTGCAGTAAGATTTGAAAGGAAGTGTCGCCTAGCCCTCATCATATTCTGAATTTTTCATTGAGATCCATGAAGTTTTGAGAGAGATCTATACATCTCTTCTGGACAGCTGCGTCCAGACTTTCCTTTTTTGGACTGTGTCTGGTTTTCTCCTATTGCTGGATCTTGGACAATCTCTGGTGACAGTAAGAGGTTTCTTTTCTCAGTTTTTGACTCTCTTGGATTTGATTACTGTTCATCTTGCTTGCTTCGATCAGTTTTTACTTTGTATTCTTGGGCAAAGTAGATTGTTGTTCAGACTAGTTTTTTGGATTATTGTCGAACCCTCTTTTTTGCTGTTTTATGCTGTAATGGCTTCAGATAGAGGGGATATTATTCTTGTGAAGATGAATGGATAAACTTATGGGATGTGGAAATTCCACTTTGATTTTTATGTTGAAGAGAAAAGTTTGGAAGGACACCTGAATTGGACGGACTGTCACTAAACCAACTGAGACTGAGGTAAAAGCCTTACAACAATGAAAACTAGATAACAACAGGCTTGTTTCTTGGATTCTTAGTTGTATTGATTATCATATTTTTGTACCTATGAGAAGAATGAAAACAACCTATGAAATGTATTCATATCTGAAGAAAGTTTATCAACAGTACAATATACCTAAACAGTATCAAATAGAATCAGAGATATTTGCCTATAGTCAAGGAGATAGAAGGATACAAAAATATTATTCAGGTTTTATTAATTTGTGGGCTGAATACGAAATTGTCCATATTGATCCCTCAGACTCAACAGAATGTGTGAAATATCTCCAGAAACATTTTGAGAAGAGGAAGCTAACTCAGTTTTTGATGAGGCTTAGACCTGAATATGAGATAATCGGGTCCAATATTTTGAGTAGGGGAACACTTCCAGATCTGGAATCTGTTTTAGGGGAGCTATTGGGGGAAGAGACTAGGCTTCTCACTGCAGCCAGTTTTGATGGAAAGATGACTGAAATAGGGGCTGAAACAACTTTTGTTGCTCATGGAGGTAAAGAAGTCAACCTCCAAGGACTTCTCCAAAACCTAGTGTTATGAGTGTAAGGGTTTTGGACATATTGCCTATCACTGTAAGAAGAAGAATGTGTGCACCCATTACAAGCAACATGGTCATCATTCCAGATTGTCCAATCCGACCAATTAAGGGCTCTCAGAAAAAGACTCAACCTTGGGCCTATCAGGTAACAGATGGACATGCAACTGACACTGTGTCCACTAAGGGTGATTCTTCAGTGAAAAGTGATTCCACCGAATCTATGGATTAAGAAAAGGTTTGACAATTGGTATCCTCTGCTATTTCCTCTACTTTCTCTACTATTGGCTTGCCTGGTAAGTTCTCTGCATATTGTTCTTCCCCCTCACATGCTTGGATTATAGATTTAGGTGCCACCAATCATATGACAGGAACCTACCTCAATCAACCAAATCCGTCTACCGAGACTCACCATAAACACATTGTTACTGCCAATGGTGAAAAGTTAGACATTATTGGAAGTAATGACTTATCCCTTAAACTGTCACCCACTATGTCCTTCCCTCTCTCAAAAACCCTCTTAGTACCCAACCTTACTACTAATCTGATTTTTGTTGGTCAACTTGTTGATGAAGCAAAATGTTCTCACCTTTTCTCATGATGGTTGCTTGATACAGGACCGGTACACTGGGAAGGTGAAAGGGAAGGGGCATAGGTTGGGCTATCTGTTTGTGCTGGAGTTTGAGAAGTCTCAATTAGGAGCATCCTCGGCTTATCTTAGTTCTTCTATGTCTAATTCTCTGTTGAGTTATAGAAATGATGTTTGGGATTTATGGCATAAACGATTGGGTCATCCATATTCTCAAAAATTGAAGTTTTTGTTTGATTCTGATTTAATTAAGAATAAAATTCCTCTTGTTCATACTTTTGATGTTTCTTGCACTGCTTGTTGTTTGAGTAAAAGTCATGTTTTACCTTTTCTTCACACTTCTGAGCATGTCACTAAACCTTTTGAGATAGTACATAGTGATGTTTGGATTGCTTCTATTACTTCACGATTGGGATACAAATACTTTGTATTGTTTATAGATGATTGTACTAGATACACTTGGATTTATTTTTTATGGCACAAATCAGAGGTCTTTGCGACATTTAAATTATTCCATACTATGGTGCAAACTCGCTTCAAGTGCAATGTGAGTATCCTCCATTCAGATTTAGGGGAAAATATAGAGATGGAGACTTTCAATCTCAACACAGCTGTCCAGACACTCCTCAACAAAATGGTGTAGCTGAATGGAAGAATGGACATATCCCCAGTGTTGTGCGGACATTACTACAAGAATCCCACGCTCCGACTTCATTTTGGGTAGAAGCAGCCAGCACAACTGCGTATTTGATCAACTATCGTCCTTCCTCTGTTCTTGGCAACACTTCACCCTTCCAAAAACTTTTTGGTCATCCCCCAGATTTCTCCAGTCTTCATGTTTTTTGTTGTCTTTGTTCTGTACATCTTCCTGTTCGTGAACGTTCTAAATTAACTACTCAATCTGCTATGTGTGCCTTTGTGGGATATAGTCCTAACCACAAAGGATTCTTGTGTTATGACCTTGCTATTCGTCGTATTTGGATTTCACAGAATTTGTGTTTCTTGAACATATTTCCTTCTTTGCTGGAATTGCTAGATTATTTGCTCCTTCTATCTTTGTTTTGCAGGACTTTGACTTAGATAACACTCCTACTTCCTCTACTAAGAGAGATCTTCTCATCTTCACCCGCAAGCAGCCACGTGTCCCAGATCCTCTGCCTACAAACCTCCTTCCACCCGGTCCAGAGCATCCTCCTTCTACACCTCCTGTAAGTGACATTTCACCCCAAGATCCTCCTATTTTAGATGGTAGTTCTTCTATTCTACTTCGTCGTTCTACTTGTATTTCTCAACCTCCTAACTGCTATGGTTTTCCTTCAAGCCATAGCTCCTTTTTTGTTGTACTTTCTTCCACAGATATTCCTAGTTCTTATAAGCAAGCCATTAGAAGTCCTCATTGGAAAGAAGCCATGGATGCTAAAATTCAAGCCCTCCATGAGAATGATACTTGGGATCTTGTGCCTGCTCCTCCAAATGCTTCTATTGCTGGAAGTCGTTGGATCTATAAGATCAAACTGAAATCAGATGGTTCATTTGATTGATATAAGGCTCAGTTAGTTGCCCAAGGATACACTCAGGAATATGGGATTGGTTATGAAGAAACTTTTGCCCCAGTTGCTAAGATCACCACAGTTCAGGCTCTTCTAGCCGTTTCTGTTGTTCATTCCTGGACTATCTACCAATTAGACGTGAAGAATGCTTTTCTTCATGGTCAACTAAAGGAGACAKTCTACATGAAGCCTCCACCTGGATATTGCAGTGATTCTTCACGTGTCTGCCGCCTAAAGAAATCCCTATATGGTTTGAAGTAGGCACCCAGGGCTTGGTTTGAGTGCTTTCGAGATGTTGCAGCCGGGTATAGCCAGAGTTCCTCTGACTACTCTCTTTTTGTTAAGAGAAGGCCACAGAGTAGCAGTCGAAGGCATTTCATTTGTCAGCAAAAAAATGCCTCTGATCTCGTCAAGCTAGCTGGAATTACTGATGAGAAACATATTGATACCCCTCTGGAGCTGAATGTCAAGTTGTCTAAATATGAAGGCCTTGTTCTTCCTGATGCTACTTTGTACCATCAACTTGTTGGCTCTCTAATCTATCTCACTATGACTCGGCCTGATATTTCACATGTTGTTTAGGTCGTTAGTCATTTTGTTTCTGCCCCTCGTCAACCTCATATGATTGTTGTTCGCAGCATCATCCGTTATGTTAGAGACACAACTTCTCAGGGACTGTTTTTCTCTTCCTCATCATCCATATAGTTGAGAGTTTATGTTGATGCAGATTGGGCTGGTTGTCCTGACACTCGCCGATCCACTACTGGGTGGTGCATCTTCATGGGTGACTCTCTCATCTCCTGGAAGTGTAAGAAACAACAAACTGTCTCTAAGTCTTCTACTGAAGCCAAGCATAGAGCCATGTCTTCTGCTTGTAGTGAGATTGTTTGGTTGAAGTCTCTTTTCATGGATCTTGGTACTCAACTTCCTACTCCTATCCCTCTATATGCCGACAACACAAGTGCTATAAAGATTGCATCTTATCCTGTCTTCCATGAAAGGACTAAGCATATCTAGGTGGACTGTCACTTTATTAGAGACCTTTTCATTGTTGGCTCTATATCTCTTCCTCATGTAACCTCTCACATGCAGATTGCCGACATCTTCACCGAGGCCATGACTAAGAGTCGACACCTCGTTCTTATGGGCAAACTGATGCTGATGTCTACGCATCAGTTTGTGGGGGAGTGTGAAGATATATCTTGATGTACATTATTAGTATAGCCCTTGTTGTACAATTTTCTTATTATTTTATTTGTTCTTTTTATCTTTCAACCCTATAAGGTCATTCTTGTAACTGCACATATCTTTTAATATGAAAGGGGGCTCTTTGGGGTGGGGGTCGACTATTTTTGTACAATAATATATGTATTTCCACATATATTAGTAGATGTAGTGATATAGATTATACTATAATAAAGTTCTCACCTTGTGATTTTTGTCACCTAGGTAGGTGTCCAGTTTCCTAGACTAGCACATTGTTGCTACATGTCAAGGTATTCAGGTGAGGAACCCAACCAGGGGTGCCTAGTCACATAGGCAATGCCTTGACAACTACTTGAAAATATCATTGATAGAATTAAAGTTAGAATAGCCAACAAAGTTTTGAATCGTTGTCTTATTAAATAGGCATTAAATATATGTACCTGTAGAATTAGAGGCATTAGAAAGGAGTAAGAGGCAAATTGCAGAAACAACTGATGGGAGCACTTCACCATTCAGTCCAAGAAGCTGTTGAAGGTATAAAATTGTAGCAACTAATGCCTTCTTATTGCCATAATTGTTTTCCCTTCTCTCACCATATCCATTCTTAATGCATTCCAATAGGGATTGTAAGGTTTTTATTCCTGGAGAAGTAGAGGTGTTTATTTTATAAACTTTCAGTGAAATCTTTCCAACAATCACCGAAGCTGTTATCCATCGTAAAATCTTTGAAACAAGAGATTCTTCATATTGTTCCTCCTCTGACAAAATTGTGAAATGAAAATCAGTTTTTTTCAGAAGAGAGGGCTGCATAGAGTATGACTGCAAAGCAGTAGAGACCATCCACATAATCAGCTTCGATACCTTTTCTCTGTCCTGTCAAATCAACAAGGAAAACATGTTAAGAAATTACAAATTTGTCCCAAGTCAAATTTGGTAAAATAGAAACATACATGAAGAGAAAGAAACTGCAACCAAGAAAAGACATACAAATTCAATCATGCCCAACAAGGATAATATGACAAATTAATATTAATAAGCTAGTACAGTGGCAAAATAACCACTGAACCACTGATTATTTTTGTTTTGTGTGTTGTATCAATTGCTGGGACATCAGGAAAGCATTCGGTACATCAAATTGAAGTTAGTAATGTTTTCTTGAATGAACAAACCCTGGTCCTCGACCTAATTAGGTCATGTATCATTGGTGTCACATGAGTCCTTATACTCAGAACTTAAGAAGGTATTCCTAATTGATAGCAAGCCTAGCTGCATTTCCGAAAGCTTTAAAAGCTTTGGCAAGTGCACACAAACTCATATTTAAGATATTTTGAGTACTTGGAGAACAGATTCTACCATCAGAAACTATACACATTTTTTTGGAAGTTAAAGTAATTAACATGCAAAGATGTGCACTCTTACAAAGGCAATGGCCCATGAGTGATGAATCTCAGTCAAATCTGTGTTCTCTATCTCTATTATCCACACCATTTATCAAGCAGGTTTTTGTAAGTAAGAGATATCTGCATATGGTAAATAATTGACCTCAGCAAATGTTCACAAAAAAGGCATAGAAGAATTAAGGCAGAATTTGCCCCTATCCATGATGTCCTTAATTATTTTGCATAAAAATTCATGAGGCAACTTTTCATACCTATGAAGGCTTTGTTTCCATAACCAAGCAAATAGTTGTACTTGTCCAGAAAAAATCCATGCTTATATGTTGCATGCATTAACCGTAAGAACGATACAGTATACACATGCATAATTAACCTCACCATAGATTCAAATAATAATTTTTACTTGAGGGTTGTGCTTTACTAGTTTGTTTTGCATACCTTGTACATCCTCTCAGGTACCTTCTTGGGATAATTTTTTTTATCAATAAGGGATAAATTTTATGACTATTATAATCATTGAAAACAAGAACAGTAATTTTAGCCAAAAATTTAGAATGAGGTTTTTTAATTAGTAAAACATTTAAACTGATTGGGTTTTCTACTCAATCATGTCTTTAGAAGTTCTGTTACTTCCATAACATTAAGAGGATTTTTTTCAAGGGATGGCAATGGATAGCAGGTTCCTCATTGACTAGGGTAGGCTACTTCTCAACAATGGTGACAACCTTGTTTAAATCAGATCAAATTAAACTTTGACGACAGTGGTCTGGACAATCAAGGTACATGTGGAATATGCCGAATCTTAGGGATTGTGCTGCTTCAATAATTTCCTTATTTTCATGAACTTGTATTTTCAGCAACAAAAAACAGGTAAAATCAAAAGAAACAAGAAAGAATTCAGTTGTAAAGTAGAAGAGAATAGAAGAAGGAAAGAACAGCAAGGGGGAGAGAATTGGAGAAACAAATGGTGGATCTCAATTAGAGTGGCACTAGTATTTATATTAAGCATAAATAAAGTTACATATATGACCTCCATAGGGGCAGCTAGACACACTAATGAAAAGAAATAGAAAAACAGGTCCATAACAAAAATGAAAACAAGAAATAGAATAGTAGAAGTTCAGGACTGTTATCAGTCTTGAACCCTAATGGATTTCAGGATCGAAAATAAAAAGAAAGGTAAGAGAAAAGAAGAGGAAGAGGGAGGAGAAGCAGTAGAACACAA
>NW_010729203.1:0-214980 GCF_000365185.1 Nelumbo nucifera
GAGAAGTTTACTTATTGGCTAGAAGACTTTTCATATATAGTTTGATTGCCTACACCATATTTTGAATTTTAGATGGGGTTGCCCTCGTGAAGAGATAGCTGTCATCTGCAAAAAAAAAAAAAAGGGGGAAATTATTGGGCAATCGCTGTTTAGTTTCACACCTGAAATCCTTTTCTACAAAACAAGGTGATGAAGGTGAGTAGAGAGTGCTTCAGACACAAAGAGGAATAAATATGGGGATAATGGGTTTCCTTGTCTGATTCCCCTTTCTGGATGAAAGGTTCTACCCAGAGAGCCATCAATCAAGATTTGGTAAGACACTATTGAAATACACTCTAAGATCCAATCTACCCATTTATTGCCAAAACCTAGTTTTCTTAACACCCTCTCTAAGAAGCTCCATTTCACTTTGTCATAGGCCTTAGTCATGTCTAATTTTAGTGCCATCCAAACTTTCTTGCCCCCTGCTTTTCTCATAAAATCAATTATTTTATGGGCAATTAGGATGTTATCATGGATTTGCCTACTTGGGATAAAAGCACTCTGATTTTCACTGATTAATTTGTGCAATAGAGGTTTGACCCTATTAACTAAGATCTTGGCTATGACTTTATAAATAGTGTTGCAAAGGCTGACGGGCCTAAAATGAGTTGCTTCTATAGGGTGTTTGACCTTGGGAATTAAGGCAATGAAGGTCTTGTTAAGGTCTCTATTTAGGTGGGTAGTGCTAAAAAATTCTGAAATAGCTTTGCAAAGATCAGGACCTACAATTTCCCAATGTTTTTGGAAGAAAATATTCTAGAAGCCATATGGACTTGGAGTTTCTAGAGGAGCCATTTGGAACAAAGTTTCTTTGATTTCTTCCTCATTTATTTCCCTCTCTAACCAACTGCTTTCCTCTTCAGATATTTTCCTACTCATAGTTTCTAGGATCTCTTCTGGATCATGTACTGTTGATGATTTGAAAATGCTCTCAAAGTGTTGTGTTAGAGCTTCTTCTATTTGGTCTTCTTCATCAATCCAAACTCTTGGATCTTTTTTAAGACTAAGGATCCTATTCTTGCTTCTCATTTTCATGGTTTGTGCATGGAAAAATTTTAGATTCTTCTCCCCATGTTGCAGCCAATTCACCCTAGATTTTTGAGCCCACATTTGTTCCTCTCTCATGAGCTAAGTTTCCAATTCAGATTCTAGGATTTTGATCTTTATCTCATTCTTTGTGCTTCCTAAGTTCAATTCAGCTTCTATTTATTTTTTCGAACTTTCAATTTTGTGATGGACATTCCCAAAGACCACTTTGTTCCAGTGCATTAAATTTTGTTGCAGGCTTGAGAGATTGCTTTTAAATTTGTCTTGTGTTGACCCATTTGGTTTCTCTACCCTGCTGATTTGGACAATTTCCTTAAAACTCTCATGGGTTAACCACATCTATTCCATTCTAAAAGGCCTCTTCCTTCTTATAATTCCTTCAGTGTTACTAAAATTGGATAATGGTTAGATCCCATGGAGAGAAAGACTTTTACATGGGCTCCTTTGAATTTATTCTTCCAATTTAGATTGCTTACTGCTCTATCCAGTTTTGCTTATACTTTTCCCCTCCTCTCTTATTTTACCATATAAATTTGATTCTATGGATTTTTACTTCTGATGAACCACAACCACTGAGGAAACTCTTGTTAGAATTTAAGAGGGCATAATTACAAGGTTCCCTCCTTCCTTGTCTTGTTTGTTGAAAAAAAAAATTGAGGTCTCCACAACACAGCCAAGGTCCCCTAACTAGAGTGGACAGGAATCCCCCTTCATTCAGAAAAATTCTCCTTTTGTGCCTCTTTGGCTCTCCATAGATAAAAGTACAAAACCATTTGCCTCTCTCCTCACAGATTTTAGCATGAATAAAATGGTTATAATCAGCAAAGAGGATCTTGCTGATGATCCCTTCTTTCCAAAAAAGAACTAAACCCCCTTTTAGCCCCTCTGCATCACTACCCCAACAGCTCCAAGATTTAAAAAAACACAGCTTCTTTCTGCAATTTAAATAGGCCTCAGATAGGGTGATCCATTATATCCTTTTCCATCGTAGGTATATGGAAGTTCTTACTCAACTTTTGCATTAAACAACCAATTCAAACAATATAGAAGGTGTAGAGTTATGCAAACAAGGTACTCCAATTACTAACTTTTTTTTTTCCTGATGATTGCACTATATTTTGCAAAGTAGACTTAACACAAGCCAAAGCCCTGACCCAAGTTCTTAAGCCCTTTGAAGAACTCTCAGGACAGTAGATGAACTATGATAATTCTAGTGTGGTGTTTTGTAGAAATGTCCTTAAAGCAGCACCAAAATTCCTTTGTCAAATCCTTAAAATTAGAAAACCACTGTTGGGATCTAAGTACCTATAATAAATTAACATTGAACACCAAATGCCAACTTTTCCATCAAGAATTGTTGGATTGCATACGGTAATAGTCCTCTGTCAAGTGGTTGCTTTCCTACGGTAATAGTCCATTGTGTCAACTCATTTCTAATCAGCCTATCTAAAAAAAAGCACGACAAAGCTCCCTATGGTGGAAGGAGGGGTTCCAAAACCAAGCAATAGTGCACCTCACCATGTCTTGAACCTCAAAGTAGCAGATTTGCTTCATCTAGATGGATCATGGAATTTGTAAATATTATACCAAGTTTTTGAGACTTCTATACATCATATTACTTGGACACCAATTCGAATGGATAGAAAAAATGACATTGTGGTATGGTCGAGGAATAATTTAGGCACTTACACTGTCACACAGTGAGATCAACATATAAATATTTCTTAAGTGCTTTATTATCTTCATCATATCTACTCATTTCAATTGAAATCTACTATGGAGGCTTAAGATGATTCCCTATTGTTTCCAAGTCTTTACTTGGAAAGCACTATGGGATCGATGGAATATTTAGTTAAAGCAAAATGATCAAAATGGATTCCAATACAAGATCAAGCCTGTTGTCTTTGTAAGTCATAGAGGGAGACTTTTTCCATACCTATTTTTTACATGCATGCCCTTTCACATAGGGGTGATAATTGGACTGGATTTGGTCGAATCCGATCCAATACATCCAATGCGAGTCCATTACAAATGGACATGGTCCAATCCAGTCCGATGAATATTTTGGACCATTTTGGACCGGTCCAGAGATTGTCCAATCTGTTCAAATTCCTGTTAATTTAGATTGGTTTCAACTCAAACCTGGTCCATTAGTTGGCACCTATGTTCTTATCTTCTATCAATGAACCAATGTCTGGTTCTATCCAATATAAATTCATCATGGATGGACCAGGTCCAATCTAATATGTCATATTGGTCCGTCCAAATTGATTTTGACTTGGATGGTGCCCAACCCAAAACCGGTCCATTGACACCCCAACTTTTACATGAGTTGTTTGGTGTAATGCACAAATTGGCATTACAAAACCTCTTCTTTAGTTGGATAGGCTCTTTGAGATCACATTACGGCAAACAAGAGAATGAGAGATCTCCTGCAAAACTCGATCGCCTTCATCCTCCAATGCACTTCCACCAATTTAACCATTGTTAAAGGAGCCATGTTGGGCAGCAGACAGCTATGGTGAGTCTTAGTAAGCGCCTTGGAATTAGCAGCTTCGAATACTAATCTTACCAAGTTGAGCATTCACTCTGACTCTAAAACTTATAAACCTTTTGAATAACAAGAATGATAACTATGACATGGAAAGAGCAACTTCATTGATTTCACATCAACAATCTAATCAAGTATTTCCGATCAATATATAGTTTTTTTCTTTTCATGTTAATAGAACGCAGAACCGAGTTACTCACATTTTTGCTTATTTTAGCTTGTAAGCTACGATTCTGTATTCAACTGTCAATTTGTTCTGTTTTTTAATGAATGAAGATGCTGCTTTTTCTTTGAAAATAAAAACGAGAAGAGTCAATGTCCATAAAACCCCATCAGAAGAAAAACAATACTGCAGTAATATATGTAACTTTTGATTGGGTTTCCTTGCTCATTGGCACAGCTTGCATTGTCTGTAGCGGGTTGGGAGTCGAAACAAGGAGCTTTTACTTTCAAAACATTATGGAAGGATTCCCGTATTACAACACACTAGTGCAAGATGTTTCATTCAACAAACCAACTAATTAGCACACGTAAGACGTACACAGACAACCGAAAAGAAGGGATCAAGGTAGGTAAAAGCAAAAGAGTCACACACCGAAATGCACGCGTTTAGGTTTAGAGGGAGAAACACATGCATAAACCTGCTTGCATAGTTTGTTAAACGTTGATGCTCTGATTTCTTTTCCTCCGAAGCAGTTTTACCAATTTTTTCAGCCCTCTTTTCAGCAAGCGAATGGTGTGGATCAGGAGAAGAAGGACCATGACGCACAACCACACAACAACCACAATAACCAACTTTTTAAACATAGTTTCGTAATCAGATTCTGATGCCAACCCATCTAACGACATAAGGTAGGTTAATGTCATTGCTGTGATGGCGATCCACATGGCCACCATCAGAATCCACACAAAAATCCTGTGCCTCATTGGTAATCCACTTACCAGCAGCAGAATTATGCTCAGAGAGGCAATTAATCCCAATGTGTTGCAGTTGACAAACCTATGGAATGTGTCTGGATACATATCAGCCATCACAGAGGTGCCCGCAGTGTGTGGTGGTGTGATAGCATTGGTGCTATTATCACTACTATCTTGCCAAACTCCACCAGGAGGATTAACTCCTGCTTGAAAGGCCATGGTTGCAATAAGCGATGCAACCACCATTAATGTACCCCGCTTCTTTTCCACCCAGTCTTCGTGGTTTCGAGGCTTTTTCCTCAATTTTGAATCCATTTGTCTTTCATGGATTACTTGATCATGTTGCGCAGCTAGAGAGATCTGTACTACGGGATGCGTTGATGTGGTGTGATGATGGGCTGTTGGAGGTATATCCCTGAATCTTAGAGCTCCGGCACCTCGAAGAGCCTCTTCCATGTCCATATCCATCAAATCTCTCGGACCATTTGTTAAAACATCCAAGGCTGTGAAAGAGTTGTTGTTTACAGAGTTCACTTTGATGGCTGTTTTCTCAAGCAAAAACCTTACCATCTGCACATTTTTTTTCTTTTCCACCATTACATTCTCATCTTGGAAATGTATTAAAAGCATGTATAATGAAGAATTTCTGTCTAAATCATTAGATCTAGGAGAGATGAAAGTTGAACTGCATAACAACATACAGCAGCTGAAAAGATTCACAATATTTGGTAAGGACCTGATTGCTTGTTCCATTAACAAGAGATACGATTACATAGGAAGTAATAAAAATGCATCACAGATTCACAGTTGAGGGAAATTGTCGAAAACTCACTCACCATGACTTCTCAGCATCTCTTAAGTTCACTATAACTTTTCAAAACATCCAGGAAATTAACCCCTTATCAATGAATGAGTTTTTGTTTTGCAAAACTAAACATCCCTTAAAGCACCGTTAGTGTTCATGACCAAACTGCCCCTGAACAGTGAATCAGCCTTATTAAACATATTTTATGACTAAAATGCCCTTAAACACCTAACTGCCTTATATATAAGATTTCTATTCATTGAGAGACGATTTGCTCTCATTGTGCTGCTTGCAAGTATTCTAAGGAAACTAAAAAAATGGGTTTTGAGTCGAATAATAACAGGGATATTTCTAAAATATTAAAAAATGGGTTGAATATAATAAAGGGTAACTGATACAGTTAGTCTGTTTAGAGTGAAGTTAGTGATGACCTGGGGTTCGTTCGACGTTTTGAAGAATTATATATGGTGAGTTTAGAAAAAATGCTGAAAAATCATGGGGAATTTTAAATGATTTTCCTAAATAAAAAAAACTGACATTAATTAATTCTCATCTTATATTAACTATATTTTTAACATAAAAAGGAAAAATATTTTCTAACTGGATTAGTTATAATTTATTCATTAAATTAATATTAAATGGTGTTATTTGCAAAATTATTAATAGAAATTAATGGAATTTTAGGTTGTTGAGTTTTAAAATTAATTTTTGTTAACATAATATGTATGCGTGTAGTGAGCAGTCAACAGACATTGATGTGTATCTGACTTTGAAGATCTTGGCCTCTTGGGCTTGATTTGTAATCACATAACCTCTTAATCTAGAGAATGATAGGACGGTAGAATCTTACTTTTGGCTAATTTGATTTAATTAATTCTGGTAAGCTAAGATTCTTTATGTAAGATTTCTTTTCTTAAAATGCACTCATGTTTCTCTTCTTGCTTTTCTCTTTGTTAGTCATGCTGGCGTATGTAAGGGCTCTTCAGTTCTTCTGGTTGTAATCAAATTTTAGTAAAACTCCAAACCATTTGGTTCAGATTTTAAGTGCAAAACTATATTCAATTCTTTAATACGGGTTGACTCAAAAATCTACCAACAACCCGTTGTAGGATTAATTTTGGCTAGTGGTTCAAAAAATTATTAGAATATCAATAATTTAAGGCTATGATTGTATTAGCTTCTGTTTTTGCGCTTTGGGGTTGTGGTAAACAAATGTGTTATACACATACAATAACAACTGTTACTTTTAAAACAAAAATCAAAACGGTTTTAAGCCCACAAAACAAATCCTTCTTTGTGCTTTGGGGCTTTAAATAAACTTATCTTCGAATACAACCTAAATTACTATCATGGTGTTTTTTGGGACTGATTTTCAAGAAAAAACGCTTATACTTCTAAGACTCATTTTTTAGAAAAAAACGCTTCTATCACGTAGGTAGTGAGTAATACTATGCTGTTTGATAAGGTGATTTTCATCACCCTTTTTTCATGTATGTACTGACAGGTAAGCACCACATAG
Organism: Nelumbo nucifera; assembly: GCF_000365185.1. The sequence continues at coordinate 6,883 of NW_010729203.1, forward strand.
GATATACATCAGTCAACCGTTGGGAAAAACAATTCACCGATGCATGAAATGCCAAATTTGGCGTTTTATGCAACGGTGGGATTCCGATTTTTGAGGCATGTACCCGATTTTTTAATAATCGGCTGAATTGAGACGCCTATATGGATCCGATGTGACACCATTTTTTTGAAAAATAACCATGGTTCCAAACATCCCCTATATCCMAAAGGTGTTACCCAGCTGGTAAAAGCCTTTCTTTTTTTTTTTTGTATTGATCAAAATTCCCATCATCAAGATGTTTTTTTTCATCCCCAAAGCTTTACTTTAAGCCTAGTGGCTTAAAATTTATTAACCATTATCAAAATTATAAAAAAAAAAAAGTACCCCAAACCTAAAATAAAATGTACAAAAGGAAGGCCCAAATTATCCTCATGATGAAGAAGCAACCTGACATAGTCTAAAACGGTTAAAAACCTAGTTAAATTGGTGCTTTAATTTCAACGCCACAGGTATTTTGATTGGTGTGTTCTGGAAATTTTATACAGAGATCAAGGTTTGAAGTTCGAAGGTGATTCAACCATCATACCTCAATCTGCTTGTTAGCTACTGCAAGATGAAGAACAATGTTGCCATCGCCATCCGTATGGTTCACAAAATCAACATCACCAATTAATCTCAGCAACAACTCCAACACCTCCAATTGGCCATGCTTCACACAGAGATGTAGAATGGTCCCTCCACCATCCACCAACACCCTAGTTACTTCTGGTATTGCTTGAGCAAGCACCTCCACCACCTCAGCTTGGCCTTTCATAGCTGCCAGATGGAGTGGCGTTCTCCCATCTCGATCACGAGAAATACAAACATCTATCATCCCCGTCGGCAGCAGCAACTCCTTCACGACTTCAACATGGCCTTTTGCTGATGCCAAGTGTAAGGGTGTGTGACCTTGTGATTCATCTGGCTTCAAAGCAAGTTTAGGCTTGTTTGATAGAAGCACTCTAACGAAGTGGACGTGTCCAAGCACCGAGGCTATGTGTAAAGGAGTCTCAGTGATGCAAGCTCCAATACCTCTGTCAAGAATGAGTGGGTCCTCTTGAAGCAATTGAAGCAAGGAGCTCACGTTCCCTTGAAGTGCTGCTTCACGAAGTCTACTATCCATTGAGATCTCTCAATTGTTCTAATCAATTGATTTGTTCTAAAACAATGTTGTCACTTCACTTGCCGGAGAATTTTGCTGCCTTAAATAGGCAATTGGCGCCAACCTTAACATGACATCCACTTAATTGCCGTTTTCCTCAAGTTATATCTATTTTTTATTCCTTTTTTGCCCTTGTATTGACTACTTATTACACTATTACGAACGTAGACAGGTCAACGACCAAGTCTATATATTCTTGCACAAATTTGAGATACGTCTCGAGACTCGAGAGCAATGATCCAATGGATGACTAATGAAAATGAAAGGGTGTTAAGCCAAAACCCTCCATTCCTTGCACAGGGAATCTACTAATTCCAACTATCAGTAGGATGATTTTGACTTCTGCATCAAGTTTGTCGCATCGAAGACAATGATTTCTCGCAAGCGCAAGGGAAGAAAAGAACCTTCAATTCTGAATTAGGATGCGAAAAGTCTCAGAAGGGAGCTGTGTTGGAGCTTGGAAGCCTTGAGGTTGAGGATTAGCGAGTGGCGATCTGGTCATGGAGAAGGTACGTACGTAGACAATATATCTCTATATCCCCCGAGAGGCTGAGACATTCCGTTTGGCTGATTATTCAGGACTCCTGGACCTGTCGTCCTCTGAGAGAGTGAGAGGTTAGCCTGCAGGCAGCTGGTCAAGTGCTAGCCCCAGCTGCCAAGTCTTTGGTTTTGTACCCACTCTAGCTCTTGCAAACTCTTAACATTCTTCCCAAACCGAGCCTAAATACCAAATATAAGTGGTCCAACGGAAGGTCTGATGAGCAGCTGCACACAATAGGCGTGTACAAGGGGCTACGGAATCAATAAGAATGATACATCAGTACTGTAGTGTTTCATGCATGGCCCCATTGCACCCGGTAATGCCTCGTGTGTAGGGACGTGGAAATTGGGGTGTTCATTCTTCATTGTACGGTTCAAACCGTAAAACCAAATTGAACCAAATCGAATTTGCGCTTTGGTTCGGTTTCATAATTTTGAAAAATAGGGTTTATGGTTTCGATTTGGTTTATTAAATTTTATAAACCAAATCAAACCATAAACCGTTTTAATATAATATAATACTATATACATCGAATATTTTAGAATTTAAATTATAAATATATAATCAAAGTATTTATTTTAATCATGGTAATGCCTCCATGAATTCACAGGTTAATAACACAAATTTCTCTTGGATTTCTCTACAAATGCATTGCAAACCACAAATATTTGTGTGGAATCCTTGCGCATTTTCTTAAACAACACAATGTTTCAAATGTGTGGTGTTGAGTGCATTTGTAACACATACAACACACTATAATTTTATTATATATGTCATCGTCTGCACGGTGAAACCCAATTTCTTTATGCCATGCCTATCTCTACAAACGACAAGTGTCAATGGCTACGAAACCCTATCAGATGCAAGACATGGCAGTAATATGTACTGATGATACTAGCAGCTGATGTGTTTGTGTTTCTTCTCCTCCGAAGCAGTTTTACCAATTTTTTCAGCCCTCTTTTGAGCAGGCGAACGGTGTGGACCAGTAGAAGAAGGCCCATGAGACTCAACCACACAATGATCCCAATCTTCAACTTACAAAGCATACCATATTCAGATTCCAGTGCCAAGGCATCTAATGACTTAATGTAGGTTAAAGCCATTGCTGTGATGGCGACCCACATGGTCACCATCAGAATCCACACAATAATCCTGTGTCTCATTGGTAATCCACTTATCAGCAGTAGAATTATGCTTAGAGAGGCTATTAATCCTGCTGTGTTAAAGTTGATGAATTCATGGAATACGTCTGAATACATATCAGCCATCACAGAGGTTCCTGCAAGTTGTGATATATCTTCATTGTTTTCTTGCCAAACTCCACCCGGAGGATTAATTCCTGCTTGAAAGGCCATGGTTGCAATAAGCGATGCAACCACCATTAATGTACCCCGCTTCTTTTCCACCCAGTCTTCGTGGTTTTGAGGTTTTTTCCACAATTTGAAATCCTGTTGTCTTTCATGGATTACTTGATCATCATGTTGTGCAGCTAGAGGGATCTGTACTATGGGATGTGTTGATGTGGTGTGATGATGGGTTGTTGGAGGTATATCTCTGAATCTTAGAGCCCCGGCACCTCGAAGAGCCTCTTCCATGTCCATATCCATCAAATCTCTAGGACCATTTGTTAAAACATCCAAGGATGTGAAGGAGTTGTTATTTACAGAGTTCACTTTAATGGCTGCTTTCTCAAGCAAAAACCTTACCATCTGTACTTTTTTTTTTTGGCACACATTCTCATCTTGGACGGGTATTAAAGGTAAGTAAATTTTTTTTGGGTCATTTATTAAAACACCTCCTATAGTTACATGATTTTATTAAAACTTATGCTATAGTTTGTGTTTTACTAAAGCATTCCCTATTTATAGTTTATAATCAATTTACTTAGTCAATCTTCCATTAGATGAAAGTGGAAAATGGCAGTTTTAACCCTAACATCCATTCAAATAAATTTAATCAAAAGAAACTAAAAAATATATCAATTTTGCCCTTGATAAAACATGGATAACCACTATTTTTCTCTATTTGATCAATTTTGCTTTCTATACAAAATTGTGTTAGGGATACTTTTGGAATAAACAACCATCGATCCATACCTTTGAACATTTTCCACTCAATTCAGGGGTGCTTTTGGAATAAATAACCATGGGTCCCTGCCCTTGAACATCTTTCACTTGGTTTAGGTGATCATGTTATTATTTTCAGATGGCAAAACAAATAGTTAGTTTTTAATGAAAACTATAAGTTTAAGTAAAATGTAAAACTATAAGGGATGTTTTAGTAAAATACAAACTATAGGATAGGTTTAAGTAAATTTATAAAATGATATATAAGGAGTGCTTTTTTTTTATATGTTCTGAAGGGTTAGACAATGGGAGGCATAGACCATCTCCCCCAACCCATAACCCACCCCACCCCTAAAAAAAAAAAAAGGGTGGACGCCGGATTCGATCCCAAGTGAGCTGCATAATGTTTGATAAGGACTTGAGTGCTTTTTACATTAGCAAAAGACACGATTACATAGGAAGGAATAAAATTGCTTGACAATTAAATAAGAAAAAAATTGGCATTAATTCTCTTCTTATATTAACCATATTTTTATCGTAAATAAAGAAAAATATAAGGCTACAACTTGGATTGGATTAACCCGAACCCAACCCAAAAAAGTCAAGTTGGGTTGGGTTGCATACCACTATATATACTACTATTTTATAATTAAAATTTATTAATTTCTTTTCCTGAATAATAGGACGGGTAGAATCTTACTTTTGGCTATATAATTTGATTCAATGCACCTAAGCCAAGATTCTTTACGTAGATTTTCTTTCTTAAAACTCTCTCATGTTTCTCTTCTTACTTTTCTCTTTGTTAGTCATGCTGGCGTATGTAAGGGCTCTTCTAGTAGTAATCAAATTTTAGGAAAACTCGAAACTATTTGATTAAGATTTTAAGTGCAAAACCATATTCAATTCTTTAATATATACGGGCTGACTCAAAAATCCACCAGCAACCCGTTATAGGATTTTGGCTAGTGATTCAAAAGAACATTAGAATCTCATTAATTTAAGGCTATATATATGATTGTATAAACTTCTGTTTTTGAATACGCATATATATGACAAGTGTTACTTTGAAAACAAAAATCAAAAACAGTTTTAAGCCCAAAACACAAATCCTTCTTTATGCTTTGTGCTTTGTAGAAAATTTTATACAGAGATCGAGGTTTGAAGTTCGAAGGTGATCCAACCATCATACCTCAATCTGCTTGTTAGCTACTGCAAGATGAAGAACAGTGTTGCCATCGCCATCCTTATGGTTCACAAAATCAACATCACCAATTAATCCCAGCAACAACTCTAACACCTCCAATTGGCCATGCTTCACACAGAGATGTAGAATGGTCCCTCCACCATCCACCAACACCCCAGTTACTTCTCAAGCACCTCCACCACCTCAGCTTGGCCTTTCTTAGCTGCCAAATGGAGAGGTGTTCTTCTATTTTGATCACGAGCAATACAAACATCTATCATCCCCGTTGGCAGTAGCCTCTCCTTTACAATTTCAATTTGGCCTTTTGTTGATGCATGTTGGATTTTAATCTTATAAGAGATTAAATTCAATGGGTTTAATCAATCAATTATATGAGAAATTGTATTTGCATACTTGTTTGGAAAATTAGTTTTTTCTTACAAAATTCAATTTTAAATTTGTCCAATATTAAAAAATTATAAATTTTGTTTTGAATATTGTAATAGAAACAGATTTACACTCCTTAGTAGAGGAGAGTATAGGGGTTTGATAAAAAAATTTGCTATAATTTACTGCCTTAAATAGGTAATTGGCGCCAACCTTAACATCCACTTAATTGCCGTTTTCCTCAAGTTATATATATTTTTTATTCCTTTTTTACCCTTGTATTGACTATGTATTACACTATTACGTACGTAGACAGGTCAACGACCAAGTCTATACATTTTTGCACAGATTTGAGATACGTCTCGAGACTCGAGAGAAATGATCCAATGGATGACTAATGAAAATGAAAGGGTGTTAAGCCAAAACCCTCCATTCCTTGAACTGAAGGGTTACCTTAATTGGATTGATTAGTACAGTGATTTCTACATTTGATGGAATCCACCAGGTCACATCAAGTTTGTTGCATCGAAGACAGTGATTTCTCGCCTTCAATTCTGAAGGATGCGAAAAGTCTCACAAGGGAGCTGTGTGGGAAGCCTTGAGGTTGAGGATTAGCGACCTGGTCATGGAGGTAAGTAGACTATATATCTCTATATATGCTGATCAAGGGGGGCCTGACCCTGAGAGGCTGAGACCTTCCGTTTGGCTGATTATGAGAGAGTGAGAGGTTAACCTGCAGGCAGCTGATAAAGTGCTAGGCTATATTTAAGACTATATTTAATTTGTGTTGATGGGACGGGTCAGCATTGTTTTCAGCAACTTGGGGGAATATTTGATCATTCATTGTAGATGGCCCAATAGATTTTCTCTTAACACCCCTCCCAAACTGAGCCTAAATACCAAATAAAAATGGTCCAACGGAAGGTCTGATGAGCAGCTGCACACAATAGGCGTGTACAAGGGGCTACGGAATCGGTAAGAATGATACATCACTACTGTAGTGTTTCATGCATGGCCTCATTGCACCCGGTAATGCCTCGTGTGTAGGGAGAAATAGGGGTATTCATTGTACGGTTCAAACCGTAAAACCAGACTGAACCAAATCGAATTTGCGCTTTGGTTCGGTTTCATAATTTTGAAAAATAGGGTTTATGGTTTCAATTTGGTTTATTAAATTTTATAAATCAAATCAAATCATAAACCATTTTAATATAATATAATATATATCGAATATCCCTCTATATACATTGCCGATGACATCCACTAGGGGTGAGCATTATTCAGTTAAATAAAAAATCAAACTATAATTTTTTTGGTTTGACTAATTCAGTTTTTAGAATTAAAAATTGGTTAACCAAAAATGTCGAATTAATCAAAATTCATTATATAATATATAATATATTTATTTATTAATATATTGTATATAGTATATTATAATGAAATTCAGTTTCATAATATATATTAATATATATAACCAAAAACAAAACAAAAGATTTCGATTTTCTTGTAATTTAGTTTTGATTTGTTTAATTTGATTTTAAAATTTTAATTTATTTGATTCAGTTTTTAACTAAATAAACCGAATGCTCACCCCTACACTCCACTGACCAACGACCACCACTGCTATTTCCGATTTATCGTCGCTGATTATCTGTCACTTTGGCATCCATTCACCTCTCTCTCTCTCTCTCTCTCTCTCATCTTGTCATCTCTGCTTCTAAGTTCCAACCCTTACAAAAGCTCCAACCCAAGAAACCTGAAACCATCTTCCTCTATTCATCCAAACCATATCCACCCCATTCCCACAATTGTCACCGACTCGCCAATAAACTACTAGAATCTCTCTCTCATCTTCCCATCTCATTTCTTCTATTCTTTGAAAAAGAAAAGCCCTAGCCCCTTTATCTCTGTCTTTGGACTCTGACCTGTGTTCAACTGTGAACACTGAACACTGATGAACTGAAAGTACAAGAACAACCGAACAAGGACTCAAATTTGGACTCGAGAGACAAGTAAAATATCAACCATTTTTGAAACTTTGGAGTTTGCACAAAAAAATTAGGATTTATTTAATTTTTTAATTATATGTTTTACATACATAAGAATGTTTTTATTCATGTTCTGATTTTTTACTGCATTTATATAATTGATTATTTTACGTTGTTCTTAAGGTTTTTGCTTTTGTTATACATTGTACATATTTAAATTGTCAACAATAAACTGATTTATCTTTCATTGCAATTTTATTAATAGATTTATATGTAAAGTATATTCCATTGTTCTTTGTTCAAATGTTTCTAATTCCATATTTGTTTGGGTCATACATGTTAATATATTTCATTATTGACGCCTCAAACTGGTGACACTCTGCACCAAATGATCCTCTTCATAGAAGGGATCAAAGTCCCCAAACCGTATTAGAAACTGCACCAAACTATAATAAAATGGTTTGGCTTGGTTTGGTTTCTATACCAAAATAGTTTAATTTGATCTGAAAATTTCTGAAACTATAATTTACTGATTTGGTCTGAGATATCCTCTAAACCTCATCAAAACGGACCATGAACACCCTATATGGAAAGCATTTGTGGATAGGAGATTCAGAGTGGGCCCATGTGTATGGAGCATTGGCCAATCCACTTGACATCCATGATTGTAAATATGATCAATATTCATCAAACATTTCAAACAATGCCTGTTATGATTCCTTTTCTTTTCTTCAATTATATATTTACGGAATATGAATGCCTTTTTTTTTTCTTTTAACTCATGAAACATTTGCTTTTACCCTGAAATTGCTTTTGTTAATGTTATTCTTTAAGTTTATAAGAAGAAATAGAAGGAGAGGAGCACTAGTGGTCTAGTGGTAGAATAGTACCCTGCCACGGTACAGACCTGTGGCCATTAAGAGCTCCCAGCCGATAATGACTAAATAGTATAATAAGATATTTAGAAATATAATAATTAATCATCCAAGCTTGGCCATTAAGAGCTCCCAGCCGATAATGACTTACCAAAAGACAAAAAGTAGCTAATAAGTCATTAAGTTCAGCAATTTCAACCCATCTAAGGAGGTGTTTATATAATGCTATGTTGTTGTTACATTACACATTAATCATCTGTAGCACAGTAGCAGATCAGTCCAAACATAGATAGCTTTTAATTGGAAAATATTACAAAATGATTCCATGCTAATACACAGTACTAGTGCAATATTGTACTGTTTCATATTCACAACTCACAAGGGAACTAATGCCAGTAACACGTAAACTAGAATACAGACACCCAAAAAAGAAAGGAAAATTAGAAGTCACAGATCCAAATGAACACGTAGCACACAAAAATTAAACCAAGACTATTTCCGCTCTTCATGGTTAATGGTTGATATATATATCACACAGTGATGCCCTGATTTCTAGTCTTCTGAATCAGTTTCCATAATAGCGAATAGTTGGAAAATACATAATTAATGGTTTGGCTCAGGCCTGGGCTGGGCTTAGGTCGGACAATTGGGTTTGGGCAGACATATTAGCCCCGTTGTATATATGTGTGTGTAATCCCAAAATTTCCTCCAAAATAAGTAGTTCCTCTCTATGTTGAACGTTTTCTTTTATTCTTTTTGGACATGAAATAGACATTCTATGGATTTTTTCTTATCAATTACGAAAACTTATATTATTTAGTTTTTGAGCTTATTTTATTTTATAAGCCATTTATTTTCATTTTTATCTCAACTAGTAAATATCTACACGCATTGCACATGGTAATTTCAAATAACAATAATACTTTCAATATATTTATCAGAATCCAATAAAAAGGATAAGAAACTAAAGCATGGTCTGCTATAGTGGATTTAAATCTTGTATTTCATTTTCATTATTAATAAAAATACTTCTTATTTTTATATTTACTTTTTGTTTAATATGATAAATATATAATATTAGATATGTACACAAATATTATAGACAATCTTTTGTATTTTATATAATTTTTTTATTTCTATCTCTCTTTTGAGATTTTATTATATAAGTATGACATCATGTGTTGACTTATTTGACTTGAAAGAAAAAGTGGTCTAAGGCCCTGTTTGGATAGACTTATCAAAGTACTTTTGAAAGTACAAAAGTACGAAAAACACAAAATCGTGTTTGGATGGCATACTTCCTACTTTGGCTTTCATACTCTTTAAAAGCATGAAGCCGACTTTTATTACTTCATGCTTTCGGGGAAGTTTTGCTTCCATTTCATGTGGCCACCCTTCAAATAAGACCCCTCGATCGAGACTCCCCCATTCGCATGTCTTCTTCAAGCACTAACCTCTTTGTCGCCGCGGGTTCTTGCTTTGTCGTCGCCCATTTCCGACCACCATTTCCATCGGAAATCGCCACCAAAAGAATGGTCCTCACCAGAATCGCAAGTATATATGGATCCAGGTTTCATATTTTCCCCCTTTCTTTTAATGTTTTTCTCCATTTCATGCAATATCTTCAAGCTTAATGGTATGTTTATTGCATGTTTACCACCACTGGAATCACTGTTGTCGACTTTCGTTTCCTAAACTATTCTTGAAGATTAATGGAATGTTTTTATGGCTTGTTTACTGTAATGTTATATATAGCATTATACTTGTACATAACCACTTCGTTTCCTAAACCAAGTGTCAATTCTAAGTCATTGCCATGTGAACATAATTTGTACATGTGGCATGTGTATGTATCTTCAGTGTATATAGGTGGCTAATCATGGGTATGTGGCCTTTGTCACGTATAAGATCAAATGAATCACATGACTCATAAGGTGTTTTCGCCGAACAGAAAATGATACTTCTGTTTTGGAAAGAATGCTTTTCAAATTTTTTTACCCAAACGATTTTCAAAGCAAAAATACCAAAGTAAAAGATGTATTTGTACTTTGTACTTTCATACTATTAAAAGTACAAATGTAGAAGTCTACCCAACATAGCCTTAAATTTTATATTTCATTCCCAAACCTTTTAGCCTAGTCCTAAGACCAACTCGAGGACCAAAAATGCAAGCCAGTCTATCTAAAATTTCAATCTAGGTAGATCCAAGCTTGAGCCAATCCTACCCAACTTGCATCCCTATGGACCATTGACCACCAATTATATGTAAAAAACAGTTTTCTTCTCAAGTTAGTTTTCCTTTTTATCATGTTTTTATCATTAATAGAAACAACACTTAGTTTTGTTTAATATGATGAATACATAATATTATAGATTCACCAAAATGCTTATTACAAAATTTCTATATTTTTAAAAATTTTTCATCTCTATCTTTTCTTTTTAAATTTTAGTATTTAATTATGACATTATGGATTGATCTATTTGAATTAAAAGGTTGAACCAAGGATCAAGATTATCGATATCAAATGTTGTATCAAACAACTCGGATACGGATACACTGAAAATGCATGGATATGGGCAAAAAAAAAATGAAAACGCTTGGATATGCCAGGGAAATGCATAAAAAAATCCATAAATATATTACTAACACTAAATTTAATATGAAAATACCCACAAGTAGTGTATGCATGAATATGAAATGTATATTTTAATGGTATATATGAAGAAATACGTTACAATAAATATAACAGGATGCGTAAATATCATACAACTTTATTGATAATACATCAATCAAAAGTCCAAAACATATGCAAATTGAAGTGGTGAATCACTCAAATTCAATAGAACCACTCATATACCAACTAAAGTGGTGAATTACCCTTTAGGTTGTGTTTGGTTGCAATGCAAATTTATTTGCTCTACCGTAAATGTATGGGAGCGCAAATAAAAAAAATGGAGAATGACGCATCAGCCCAGGGTTAGAATTTGTAGGCCCAAAGTACTGTTGCGGTAGGTGCCAACTCGGAATTGATGCCAATTCATAGGCGGGCATTGGTGCATAGAGTGTGGGTATTTGACATTTTAAATGCTTATAGATATACAGTGGAATTCAGAAATCTGCATTGGGCCTGTCCGTACTTTTCCAAAAAAATGTAAATTCTCATTTAATTTTGTTTTGGGTTTTACTTTATTCTGCTAAATGTCTTAATTTACTTCATTTGCACTACAATCAAACAAGATAAGCTAAAATTTGAAACAAAAATATGTTAGAATTTACACTCAAATCATTTGCACTGCCATAGTTTTGCATCAATGTAAATTTATTTGCATTCAACCAAACACAACATTAGAAAACAGACTCTAAACTAAAACTAAATCCATCGTTAGATGGATTTGTTATGAGTACATGAGGAAGGCCCTACTTCTGTGAAGGTTTTTGAAGCTTTCAACACAATGGTTGTTTTGAGCGTTGGAGTTGCTGGAAGGGAAGATTTCCTAAGATCTTGCTTAGTTGCACAATTCCCAAATCGATGCCCAGAGGCTTTTGAGTTGGAGAGCTGGGCAGGTTTGGCATGGAGAATCCAGTAGCGTTTGGGGTTAAGAAATCTTGAAAGAAACAAGTTTTTTCTTGTTTGAACTCGAAGCTATGGGAGATCTGCATTCAGGCAAGTCTGGCATCAATGGAAGGCCGTTGTTTTTGTAGAGATGGAGCCTTGGCTATGACTTATGATGGAAGAAAGTAAGTTTTGGAAGTGGTGGATTAACATATTCGGGGTCCCTCTTCATCTAAAAATAGAGACTATAGTTCAAAGAAGATTAATTGTCTTCTATTTAATGTCTAATTTATAACTGATTACATTTGTTTTAGTGACAGTTGTAATAACAACTCAAACAAATTCAGCATGGGTTGGAACAATGCCCAACTTGAGAAGGAGAAGATGAAAGGCATCCCATCCTAAGGCTTTTGTGAAGATATCAGCTGGTTGCAAATGTGACAGAATGTAAGCAGTAGCAATGTCATGAGACTGTAGATGTTGTTTGACATAATGGCAAACTATTTTGATATGTTTGGTGCACTTGTGGGAAATAAGGTTGGTTGCTTTGTTTTCGTAGAACAGTTGTATTGGTTGGGTATGATTGAGGCCCAAATCATGGAAAAGGCGTTTGAGCCAAATAAGCTCATCACTAGTTGCAACAGCCATAGCTCAATATTTAGCTTCAACAGACGAGCGTGAAACCATTGATTTCTTCTTGGTTTTCCATGACAAGGGAGAAGAACCAAGAGTAGTAAAATATCCAGTGGTGGAGCACCGAGTAGACGGGCACCCAGCCCAATCAGAGTCACAATAAGCCCGTACAGAGAGATCACAAGATGATGGTAGAATGATACCATGGTCTGGAGAAGATTTAAGATAACGGAGGACATGCATAGCTGCATCCAAATGTTGTTGTCGGGGATTGCCCATAAATTGACCAAGTATATGGACTGAGTAATAGATTTTTGTTCTAGTGATGGTCAAGTATATCAATCGACCAACTAATCATCTATACTGATTTGGATCGGCAATGGGAGATCCAAAATCCAGTCCAAGATGATGTTGTTGCTTAATTGGAAAGGCGCTTGGTGCACCCAAGCATACCAACCTCTTTGAGGATGTCAAGAGTGCATTTTCACTAGCTAAGAAAGATGCCCTCATTGGAATGAGAAACCTCAATTCCTAGAAAGTAACTTAGGGGCCCAATGTCTTTTATAGGAAAGCAACTACTAAGATAGCTCTTGTGTGCTAAGATGCTAGTTGGATCATCACATGCAATTAGTAGGTCATCCACATATGCTAAGACAGCCATGAAATACCCAGATTGGCGTAAAGTGAAGAGTGAATGATCAGTAGATGATTGAACAAATCCACGTTGTTTGAGGGCATGTGTTGCGGTTTCAAACCAATTGCGAAAAGCTTGTTTAAGTCCATAAATGGACTTATTTAATTTGCAAACTCATGTATCATTTGAAAAGATAAGACCCGGGGGAGGCAGCATATAGATATCTTCATGTAGAGTACCATGTAAGAATGCATTGTTTATGCCCATCTGATGAAGAGACCAACCTCAAGCTACAGCCAAGGCTAATAGGCAACATACGGTTACAAGTTTAGCAATCGGGGCATAGGTGTCAGTGTAATCCACACCCTCAGTTTGGGTGTACCCTTTTGCGACAAGTTGAGCCTTGTAGCGCTCAATACTTCCATCAGGTTGGCGCTTGATCTTGTATACTCATTTACAGCCTATGGGTGCCTTTCTTGGTGGTAAATCACTAAGAGTCTATTTACAAGTTTGTTCAAGAGCTTGTGGTTCAGCCTGCATGGCTTGTCACCATCACTCATGACGTTGGGCCTGTATGTAAGAAGTGGGTTCAAGAGTCACATCAATAATTTCATAAGTATGGGAAGCCAAATCTTTTTGTATAGTGAGGTAATTTGATATAGGGTATGTTGGTCCAGAAGTGGGTTGTGTTTAGAGAGAAGGAGAGATGAAGTCTTTAAGATGAGATGGTGGTTTACGAACTCAAATAGATCTATTGGTAATAAGCCCACGATCAGATGAAATGTGAGAATATGGTAGAGTATCAGGCCCATTAGTGGCTGGATCATTAGTAGGGGTGTCCATGAAAAACCAAAAAACCAATCCGAACCAAGAAAACCGAATCGGAAAATGTGGTTAATCGAAACGATTGGTATATATATTTATATGTATATTTTATGTATTTTAAATATATGTCACATATTTTCTATATATTATATATAAACATATATGCATTATATATAAATATATACATATATTATATTTATAATAATCTATTTATAAATATATTGTAAATATAGTATATATTTTTATAATATATTATATCATTTATTATTTATAATATAATATTACACATATATTTATATAATATATATTATAAATATAAAAAACCAAAAATTTGAAGAGCCAAACCGGTTAAAAACCAAAACTGACGAACCGATTACTCGGTGGTACCGGTTCGATTTTGGTTTGAAGAAATTGAAAAACCGGTAGGACTGGTTCGATTTGCAAAAATTGTCCATGGTTCAACACCCCTAATCATTAGCGACAATAGCAAGCCCACAGTTAGGGGATGCAAGTAGAGATTCCAACAACGGATCCAATGTGTCATCAGAAGCTGAGAGGGGAATTACAAGTGAATTTCTTGTATGAGCAGCCTCAGAAGATAGAAATGGGAAGCTTTGCTCACAAAAAGTCACATCCCGTGAAACAACAATTTATTTGGTGTCTAGATTATATAACTTGTAACCTTTTTGACCATGTGGGTAGCCGATAAACACACATCGTCTTGAACGAGAGGCAAACTTATTTCTGCCATGCTTAGAAGTGCTCGAATAGCACAAACACCCAAAGGTCCACAAATGTTGATAAGAAGGTGCTCGATTAAGAAAGGGACTTTTGCCATGGAATACTAAAGAGGGAAGTTGATTGATTAGGTACGCAGCTGTCAATATCCATTCGCCCCAGAATTGAATGGGAAGTCCAGCTTGAAATCTCATTGTCTTGGCCATCTCTAAGAGATGTATGTGCTTCCTTTCTACGACCTCGCATTGTTGAGGAGTGTCCATATTGGAGGTGTGGTGTATAAGGGTGTCAATGGACCGGTTTTGGATTGGACCCCGTCTAGTCCAAAATTAATTTGGACATACTGGGTGGACCAATAAGACATATTGGATTGGACCAATCTGGTCCAAAATATTAATTAGATTGGATTGGACCTGGGTCCGTTCGTAAAAAATTTATATTGGATTGGGTTGGATTAAGCCAATATCTGGTCTGTTGATATAAGATAAGAATTTATGTGCCAATGGACTGAGTTTGGATTGAAACCAATCTAAATAAAAATGAATTTAAATAGATTGGATGGTCTAGACATTGAATTGAATCGATCCAAATTGGTCCAAAACATACACTCGATTGGATTGGACCTGGTCCATTTATAATGGACTCACATTGGATTGGATTGGACCAAATCCAATCTAATTGACACCCCTAGTGGTGTAGAATTCCATGGTGCATCATGTAAGCTTGAATTGGACCAGATGTGAACTCTGCTCCATTATCAGATCCCATGCATTTAACAATAGTATGGTATTGGGTGTTAACCAATGTTTTTGAACAGCCATTGACCCAAACGGTCAGACCATTCAGACCAGAAACCATTCAGGCGACCAATTCTATTTTACCCCAAATCCGGTCTCTGGTCAAAAACCATTGAATTAGTCAATGAACCGTTGACCCAGACGGTTTGACCGTTAAACCATTCGACCCGGAGAATAGTTTGCGGTTTATTAACTTGTAACAACAAAATGAAAAGGGAATAAGATCTCTCAGATCTGAGATCTGAAATCTCTCAAATCTGAGATCTATTGAGAGAGATGTGTGACAATGAGAGAGATCTCACATTTAGAGATTTGGAAGAGAAGTTTAGACTCTAAATGACAGATTTGCGAGAGAGAGAGAGAGAGAGTGAGTGAGTGAGATCTGAACAGAGATATCTTAGATCTACTCCAGTTTTTCACCACCACCGCCACTATTGCCGCCATCACCGTCTCCGTTGTCGTCGGCGCTGTAAGTCACCGCCGCTACAGCCTTAAAGTCCTCCTCTTCCTTCTTCTTCTTCTTCTTCTTCTAAACTCTTTCAGCCGACAACTTCTCAAATACCTCTCATTCCATCTTTATTTTCTCTTTATATTTATATGCATCTTACCCTAATATTCCAATCTAATGGGTAAGATGACATATCATTGTTAAAATACTCAAACCGCTCGAACCGTTTGACCCGGACAATCGAACCACTAACCCAAAAACCGATGGCCAGAACGGTTCCGTTTCTGGGTCGGTTTTTGAAACCTTGGTTTAACCATTGCAAAGAAGAAAAGAATAAATGCACAAGCATTAAATTTACTTTTTAATAGATATACCCAAGTTGCTCAAGAAAAATCATCAAGTATTGTAAGAAAGTAATGAGCACCAGTGTGGGATGGGGTTCTGTAGCCCCCCATATATCACAATGTATGATATCAAAAGGAAACTTAGAATGAGAGGTACTGATTGAAAATGGTAGGCATGTTTCCTTTACTCGCATACAAACATCACAACATTTATTGTTAGGTATAGTAACATGGGTTAAAGACAATTTGTTGTATGAAGCATGTTCAAATCTGGAATTCTAGAGGTTGGAACTGGAGTCACGATTGGAATGTAGAGAAATTGGTGGTGAAGGCACAGGCGCATTGAAGTGATAGAGGCTATTAGGCATCTTGCCTACCCCAATCACTTTCTTGGACATCAAGTCCTGTAAGATACAAAATGTGGGGAAGAAAATAACAACACAATTTAGCTATGATGTAATCATACTGATTGACAAGAGGTTACGTCGAAATTCTGGTATGAATAACACATCCTTAAGGATAAAATCATCTATGATGGAAACATCTTCCTAAGAGTGGACAGGGAAAAGAGTTCCATTTGGTAATTGTATTGGTCGAGGTTTTCCCTCAAGGGAAGGAATAGTTTGGTGGCTAAATCTGACAGAAGCCATATGATTCGAAGCTCCACTGTCAAAAAGCCAAGAATTAGATGACAAAATGTAGTGAGACTAGGAAGTTAAAAATATTGTTCAAGATTGAGGCCAGGAATTGGTGATCAGGTTTCAGTTACTATAGCAGTTTGAACCGATGCTGGTGTCTTGGAGTTTCTAGACCCACCAACTTGTTCATTAAGGATGCTTTGCTTCCTTGGATTTTTCTTCTTCACTTCCCAATTTGTAGGGTATCCCACAAGTTCATAGCATCGGTCTTTAGAATGCCCTTGTTTCTTGCAATGCTCAAATCAAATTTTGGATTGTTCTTTCTGATTCTTGTTGTTCGGATGAATGATCCAGCTACATGCAGTGTTGTTGCTTCAATGGTAGGAGTCCGACTGTTAGCTAGTGCCTAGTGTTTCTCTTCTTGAGAGACCAGTGCATAAACATGTCCTATGTTGGGTGGAGGATCCATACTGAGTATACTTGATCTAATCGTATTGAATAATCGATCACTAAGTCCAAGAAGAAACTGGTATACATGTTCTTTCCCCTTTTCTGCCAAGAATTCCTTTCTTGTGCCACCACACGAACACATTGGAGTCATTGTATATGTTGCAAGCTCATCCCAAATTGCTTTCATCTTGGTATAATAGATGGAGACCGGTAAGTTTTCTTGTTGTAACAAGATCAGCTCTCACTTCAGGTGAAAGATGCATGGAGTGTTTTCTTGCGAGTATCTTTCCTCCAAGTCAAGCCAGATTTCACAAGCATTCTCCACATACGCAATGCTCTTGTGCAGTTCTCGAGCCAGAGCATTGAAGATCCAAGGAATAACCATTGAACTACATTTTTTTTCCATGCTAGTAGCTCAACGGTTTTTTAGGAGTCTGGTTTTTCAATCGACCATCAATGAAACCTACCTTGTTCTTGACCTAGAGTGCATTCATCATGGCTCGATTCCAAGTAGGGTAGTTCTCCCCTATTAAGGGACACAAAACAAGAATGGTGCCCGAGTTATCAGACGAGTGGAGGTAAAATGGTGACACTGGACCAACGAACTTTTCACCATTGCTAAAACCGTGCATCGCCATTAATCTCCAACCAAAAAAAAATTGAAGCAAAAGTTCAAAAATAAAAATGAACCATGATCAAGAACAAATGCTTTTTGTGCCTTGATACCATCTAAAAACAAAGACTATAGTTCGAAGAAGATTAATTCTCTTCTATTCAATGCCTAATTTATAACTAATTACATGTATTTTAGTGACAGTTGTAATAACGGATCAAACAAATTCAACATGTGCTTAATACTTCACTCCTGGAGTAGGGCCACCTTGAAGGAGATAGGTGATACCTTGGGAGGATTCATTGCAATCAACCCAACAAACCTTTCTTGGCAGAAACTAAATTAGCTCATTTTCTAGTTTGGGGGAGCTTTGTACCAGATTTCCCTAAAACCATTAAGCTAGCAGTGGAGGGAGCTCATTTTCATGTTCAAGAGGCGGTTGAAGATCTAGTGGTTATGATATCATGTCAAGAGAAGCGTCAACCAACAAATGTGCCGCCAAGAAGATGCTTGCACGAGGGAGGTAAGTAGAGGATCATTTCCGAAGGGTACAAGAAAAGTAGTTTTTGCTTTCTAGGGGAGGAAGCGACAGAGAAAACCGCTTGGTTAAGGCTTTTTTGAAAGATCTTTTAGAATCTCTGACAGTCAAAAGATGATGTGAGCTTTTGCATCAAGGTCTTAACAGCTTGAAGACCGCTTGGTTAAGGCGTGTATGTCCGTGCATCTTTCCGCACGAAGATGAGTTGGAAAAACGGCGAAAAGCTCCATTTAGAGCTTCCTGAAAATAGCCCAAAATGGGTTTCCCGCGTCCTTTCAGGGCTGCGACTTTCGGCAACTAGATTTTTTCCCAACCAAACAGGAAAAGACCAAAATGCGAGCTGTCAGGCTTCCAAAAAGTCGACAGCCTGCATAGAAAGAACGTGCCAAACTGGGCCAAAAGAAAGGTAGGAAGCGTCTTTTAGTCGAGAATCATTCATTGGATCAAACAGCTGGTGTTGTTTCATTGGTTAGTAATAGAGGAAAACTCCTATTGTTATATACTTATATGTTCAACCAGGTGGAGGTGTCACTATCAGGTGTGGATGTTTTGGCGCCATCAGGAAGCTGGTGGTGGTTGTTCAAATTTTGAACCAACCACACAAGTAGATCCTAAGCAGACAGTGGGAACCTGCTGTGTGGTCAAGCTTATTCTTGGGGCCAACACGTGATTTGTGACCCGCCACAAAACCCGAATTTCCTAGATGTTGTGGACCTTGGCTCTTTCCCTCAAGGGTGGGCTCTCAGTTGAAGTTGGGTTGGTGGTCCCTTTGAGTTCCATTTGGGCTCGACTCAAAAGATTTAAGCCCAATTAAGAGAGTGTAGGATTTAATTCACAATTTGAAGATTCGTAGTTGTCCCAAAACCTCTTTCAAGCTCGAGTGATGGAGAATTGTAGGTTTATTTCCTACAAAGATGCAGTGGTCACGGTGGACAAGTTTGCTGGTGAAGCTTGGAAAAGCCTTGCATCCACTAAACCACCAGTTTTAGCTACTTAAATATTAATTAAGACTGGTTTGAAAACACTACATCCCAATAAGTTCAGCTCAACTTCAACTTCTTTGTTGTTGAGCACCATGAATGTTTTGAAACACTAGCTTCTCTTTCGACTTTGGTGTACTATAATTAATTTCTTAATTATACAAGATTTAAAGTAGGGAAATAAGAGCAAATTAAAATTGGGCAAAAGAAGGGAAAGGGGGTTGAGCCATGATAGCGTTAGAGAATTAATCTTTCAAACTTGGTTGAAGGCCATTCACGCCCCAAAAGACATTGTTTGCACCTGAAACTGGCTTTTGACTGCAACCAGTGAATTGCGCAGACCCCTTTTGACTGCAACAAGTTCAATCTAAAGAGAAGAAAGACTTTGTCTAGTATTGCTATGTAATTTGCATCCTTGTGTGGTTGCTAATCACCAAACCCCAATAAAATAGTAGGTGTAAGCCAAAAGCTTAGAATTTAAAATGTATTTCTCAAAATACAATAATTAATTAAAGATCATTGAAAAAACCAAAAAAGGATTAACATCATGAAAAATGAGTATATTAAAACCGACAAGTGCATATTCTAGCCTTATTGTTTAA
Source organism: Nelumbo nucifera (assembly GCF_000365185.1). The sequence goes on from NW_010729203.1 coordinate 26,897, forward strand.
GATATATTTGAAATTGTAGTTCTTGGAATGCTCCTTCCTTCCAAAACCATAGTTCTTTGAGTTGTTGAAAAAGCCTTAAGCTTTGCCCTTGTTTCTAGAAGTCACATGCTTGAAAAGTGGTCGATGGTTTTGTGTTAATATTTATCTAACTTTTATCTTATAAATATTTTATTACTTATTATTTATTTATGATGTCATATATCAATCCATTCGACCCAAATGTTTAAACCGCTAACCTAATGTCACACTAAAGTTTGTTATATGAAAGATAGATCACTTGTTGGTGCATTATATTTTGTGACATTCATTGATGACCACTCTAGAAAAGTGTGGACATTTGCTTTAAAATACAAGAATCAAGTATTGAATGTTTTCTGGCATTTTCATGCCAAAGTTGGTAGAGAAATATGGAAAAGATTAAAGTGCATTTGAACTGATAATAGTGGTGAATATAGGAGTCCTTTTGAAGATTATTGTAAAATCCATGGTATCAGGCTTGAGAAAAAGTGTATTTAAAACCCCTCAACACAATGGAGTAGCAACAAGAATGAATAAAATAACCACTAATAGAATTATACGTGTGCTCTCTTATGTTAAGTTACTTAAATCCTTTTGGGGTTAGGTTATGAAAATTGCAATTGACATCATCAACCTTTTCTCCCTTAGTTTCTTTGAATGGAGATACTCTAGTTTGGTTGTGGGGCATTCGTTTGTATTCTTAGAGATAATAGATTCAAACTTGATGACAAGGCTAAACAGTGCATCTTCTTAGGTTATGGAAATGAAGAGTTTGGGTATAGTTTATGGGATCCTGTGGACAAAAAGTTATTAGAAGTAGAGATGTTATTTTCCTTAAAGATCAAACAATTGAAGATATGGAGAAAAATGAGAAACCAAAACCCTCTATTGATGTGCCAATTAACATGGATCCAATTTCTCCACCCATAATTGATGATGATTATGGAGGAGTTGTGCCAAATAAACAAGATGATGCAATTAATGATGAAATCCCAATTAATGAAAATGTAGAACAAGTACAGAATGAATAGATACCTCCAATCACACCTCCATAAGTTTAGCTTAAAAGATCTTCCAAAGAAAGGAAACATCTCACTAGGTATCCTCCACATGAATATATGATGTTGATAGATGGGGAAAAGCCAGAAATTTATTAAGAGATTATTTCACATGACAAGAAAGATGAGTGGTTGGAAGTAATTCAGGACGAACTAAAATCCTTGTATAAGAATCACACCTATGGCTTGGTGAAATTACCAAAGGGAAGAAGGACACTCAAAAACAAGTAGGTTAACAAATTAAAATTTGATGAGAGTGGCTCACAACTAAAATACAAGGAAATGTTGGTTGTAAAGGGTTTTAATCAGAAAAATGGTGTCGACTTTGAACAAATATTTTCTCTTGTGGTGAAAATGTCTTCTATTCGAGTTGTACTTGGACTAGCTGCAAGTCTAAATTTAGAAGTCAAACAGCTTGATATGAATATTGTTTTCCTCCATTGTGATTTGGAGGAAAAATTTATATGGAGAAACCAAAGGAATTCGAAGAAGAAGGCAAGGAACATTTAATGTGCAGGTTAAGGGAAAGCTTGTAAGGGTTGAAACAAGCACCAAGGCAAGGATACAACAAATTTAACTTCTTCATGATTGACCATGGCTACACCAGGACCATTTCAAATCATTGTGTATTTGTAAAAAAATTTTTAGATGGGGAATTTATTATTTTCTTGTTTTATGTTGATAATATGTTAATTTTTTTGCCATAATTCTAACAAGATTGACAAATTGGAAAGGGAGTTTAGCAAGTCTTTCGCAATGAAGTACTTGGAATAGGCTAAGTAAATTCTTGGTATGAAAATATCTCAAGACAAACAAAATGAAAGCATGGTGATCTCAAGAAATATTTGAAAAAATCCTTAAGAAATTCAACATGAGCAATGCAAAACCAATTACTAATCCACTTGTAGGTCATTTCAAGCTCAACACTAAATAGTGTCATATAAGTGAGAAATATAAAGTTGAAATGAAGAAAGTGTCTTATACATCAGTAGTTGGAAGCTTAATGTATATTATGGTGTGTACGAGACTAGACATTGTACATGTTGTTAGTATAACTAGTTGGTTTCTCTATAACCCCAGCAAAGAACATTGAACAACAATAAAATGGATATTTAGGTATTTCAAAGGTACTTCTCAAGTATCTTATATTTTAAGAATGATAAAGTCATGTTATATGGGTATACATATGTAAAAATGGTTAGTAGTGTTGATACTCAAAAGTCTACTATGGGAAGTTGTTGCATTATCCACCATAGAGGCAGAATATATTGTAGCTATTGAAACTTGCAAGGAAATCCTATGGTTAAATAAATTCTTACAAGAATTAGGCATGAAGTAAGAAAGATATGTGTCATAGAGTCAAAGTGTTATTCATTTCTACAAAAATCCAACCTTCCATTCAAGATCCAAATACATTGATGTAATATACTATTAGATTCGAGATTTATTGGATATGAAATTGTTAAATATTGAAAAATTCATATTAATAAAAATGGTGCAAATATGTTAACAAAGTTCTTCCCTAAAGACAATTTTGAATTTTTCAAGGAAGTTGTAAGCTTGTTAAAACCCCTATATGATCTAGAGGGAGAGAATTATTGAGTGTGGGTCCAGCCATATGAGGGATCCACCCCACCTTTTTCATGCCCCCAAAAAGGAGGCATGTTATGGAAGCCAAAAAAAGGCGTTCAACCTTTTAATTTTTCATTTGATACCAATGAATATAAGAGTCAAAGGAGAGAAAAGATGGTTTTATGGGTTTTTAAGTTCGTGAGAAAGAGAAAAGAAAAACTTCAATTTTCATCCCAAAGCCAAGATCAGATGTGTCTTGTAGTCCATTTTTTATGAAATTTTTAGTGTTGTTCAAGGGAAAAGGAACATTACCCAAATTTGTGTTATTGCATATGCTTCTCTCAATTACATGGTTACAATAACTTAGTAAGATTTGAACTTTGTTATTTTTGTTGAAATTCACCTTTTTTTAATGATGTTGATGCTGTAGTTGTGAGTTAAGGATTATTTGCTTGATGTTTCTAAACCTCTAGGTTCAAGTAGAGTGGATTGTTATACCCATGAATTTTTAAATTAGTAGAAGACTTTATTGAATCATAACTCCCATGGTTTTTCCCAATTTTTTGGGTTTTTCATGTAAAAATTCAAATGTTCTTTTTTTTTCTGGTGGTGTTTGCTATTATATTTATTGTTACTTTGGAGAACGTTTTATTGCTATCCTGAGGTTGTATTTTTATTAATTTCTGCTATTGTAATATATCTTCCCCAACATATTCTATTTGAAGTTAGCATTATAGATGTAATTCACATTTCAAAACTCTTAATTTCTATTTATTCTCGTGATGTTCTTGCCTCCATTAATTCTCTCTAAATTTTCCATCAAGAACTGGCCCCATCTTTGCATGATTCCTTAGAGAAATTAGAACATGGTTCACTTAATTATGAATTGCCTTGTCAATTATTTTTAATTACCCTTGATATCTGAACGAATGGGACGATTGCTATATATGATGCCATCAACTCCCAATTTTATTTTTTCAAAAAAAAAACTCCCAATTCTATTGATGTGCTAATAATGATTGAATTCTTTAGTTATGGCTACGGATTCTCTCTACCTCAAATCCAAAACCCAGCCCCGAGGAAATAAAGATACCTCAAATCCCAATTCTATTGAGCATAGTTCGGCTTAAATCGAATAATCGAATTTAATTTCGGTTATTCAATATTTGGTTTTCGGTTTCGGTATGGTAATTTGAGATTCAGTTAATTATAAGAGTGTATTAGTAATTATTCTAATAACCCTTTTAGGCCTGCCAAAACCCAAAACCATATCGATTGACGATTGTCGAGTGTCAAGGGGAGGTAGCCAGGTAGGCAACCGTCTGAGTCTGACCGTCTTCCCTCTTTCCGAAGTAAACTCAAACTCCGGCAACGGCGAGCGGCAAGTCGGCGGCAACTGAACTGAAGCCTCTCATTTGACTTCGAGTCTTCGACCATTCTTTTTCTTTTTCTTCTTCTCTCATTCGACCATTCCCTCTGACCTCTGTCCTCTGTATTGTTTTTGACATTCTCAAGTCTCAAATTCCAACATCGACAAGCGACAACAAGTGGACGACGGCAACCGGCAAGTGAAATCTCAAGTATTTATTGTTTATTTTTTTTCTTTCTCTTCTTCCCTCATTCCCTGCAATTTTCTGTCAGTACTGAGTAAAGAATGAAATAATTTTTGGTTAAAGATTCAACCTTTATCTCACTTTGATTTTAATGGAAAAAACTGAATTAACAGAAAAAATTTCAGTTCGATTTAACCTAAATTCAATTTTAGTTCGGTTGCTACTTTTCTTAGTTTGATTTCCAAAAATTCGATTTATTGGATCTAGTTTTAAACTGAATAAACCGTTTGCTAACCCCTACCTGTTCTATATATACTCCAACTTTTGCCGGAGGGAGATAACACAGAAATTTGTTTACTTAATTTGTTGTTGGACGTCTATCTGAATGTTCTTTGGCGATGTCATACCATAATTGCCAACGGTAGGAAGATACTTCAGAGCTTCAGTTTCCCATCATCCACGTACAAGTAACCTTGCAGCGCATTCATTTGCTAAATTTGTTGAATGGATGAGCTAGCCTATTGGGCTTTTGCCAAAAAAACAATGCTACAATGCTAACTGACCATTCGAGTTTACCTCAGTTCAAATCCGACCCAAAACCCAAGATCCTATCTTATGGGTTTAATTAGAAATCGGTAGACTTAGCAAAAAGTTGATCCAACCCGTGAACCCGACTCAATCCAATCCGAAAAAATAGGGTTAGGGTCTCACATTTAACAACCCAAATATGAAAATGACCCGATCCGACCAAACATGAAAAAACTGGGTTGGGTTGGGTTGGGTCATGGGTCAACCTGCTGATTCGATTGTTAAGTCTAATTGGGATTATTTATGTATTGTTAGAAGTTTTCACTCTTTAATTTTTCTATTTAGTCTTTACTTTTTATTGTTTACTCTTTAAATTGTTAAATGTTCAAGTTTTTATTTTATATTTGGAATTTTAAGATTAATTCTTTTAATTTTGCAGTTTTTATGTAATTTTTCTTTATTTTTTTAAATTTAAACTATTTTTTGGGATGACCCGAATTGACCCATGGATCAACCCTAACCTGAACATTTAGGGTTAGGGTTTAGCATTTGACAACCCAACCCGATCTGAAATCAACCCGAAATACCTTGACCCAACCCGATTGCCAGGTCTAAAAATCGGCTTCTATCGAGGCAAATTTGTACTCATATACACCATTCTAACAGTCTTTTGCAACCTTGCATTAAGAATATCTCCCTCATAAAATAATGCATACAAGTAGAGAGATATTCTGATTGCAAGACACTAAAAGTTGCCCGAATGGGCTTTGCCGCCGAACTCGTTTAATTACGACTTAAGCCAACCCACTTGACATCCATGATTAATTGTAAATGATCAATATTCATTAAACGTTCCAACTTTCAAACAGTACCTGTTATGCTCATTAATGCTTCCTTTTCTTTTCTTTAATTATATATATTTGCCGAATATGAATGTCTTTTTTATTTTTTAACTCATGAAACATTTTCTTTCTATATAAATAGATTTTATAGTGGAAACTATTATAATCTTCGTTAAGTTCCTAAGAAGAATTATGAGAGCAATAAGCACCAGTGGTCTAGTGGTAGAATAGTACCCTGCCACGGTACAGACCCGGGTTCGATTCCCGGCTGGTGCATTAGATAGTAGTTTGCAAAGGCGCGAAGCTTCTTTTATTAAAACTGTTCCTTTAGTTCTTGTCTTCTTTATATGGCCGGGTTTATGCAGCTTTTGTTTTATTGCTAAGATGTTGATTATTTATGCAGGTATAGTTTTCACATGGTGGAGCTTTTATACCTTCCAGTCAAATTGTGGTGGAATGAATCCTAAGGAGCTGTTTGAACTTATTGCTTTAACTTTACTAGAAGAATAGGTAGTATAATTAGATATTTATTAGAAATATAATAATTAATCATCCTAACATGGCTATTAAGAGCTCCCAACCTCATAACCACTACTAAGGAAGTGTTCGATACAGTGTTGTGTTGTTGTTATATTTTGGGTGAACCAATACAAATTTGTATGAGAAATATTTTTTTTTTAGCTGAAATGTTTTGAAAACATTTTGAGTTGGTCAATACAAATTGTTATTTCTACCTAAAACACTAAATTTGATGTTTTTACACATAGGTGCGTTCTTTATAATCAAAATATCACTTTTATATATGATATGGCAACATGTCTCTTAAATTTGTATTGATCAACCCAAAAGGCAACATTGAGGTAATGACACTGTACCAAACACCCTCTAAATCAACTACGATGCTTTCATTATGATGTAGTCATTTCAAGTCCTTTACCACATGATACTTCATGTTCTTTGATTGTGTAATGGGTTTGGGTTCGACTATAATATGGAAAATATATGATATCCAAAAAATAACTGACCAATAAACTGGAATCATAAGCGTGATAGGGAATAAGGTGCTATTTATCAAAATTCATGAGGGGGTTTTGATTGGTCAAAACTCTTTCCATATCATATCTTTTTCGTATCATAGATTTTCCCTTTTGATAAATAACACCTCATATGCTACCATATTTGTGATCAGTTTATTGGTAAGTTGTTTTTCCAATATCATATCTTTTCCATATCATAATCGAACCCAATGGGTTTTGGATCTTTGATAGGACAAATGACCTAGACAATTGGATTGTTAGGGTGCAAGTTGTGCTAGGTTAGTCCAGGATCAGATTGAGCCCATCCAATTTGCACTTGTATGTGTTACAAACCACCAATTAGATGGAAGTATATATAATTTTCTTTTTGAGCTAGTTTAATTTCTATTCTATTTTCATTTTCAATAAAAATATGTCATATTTATCAAACTTATTTTTGTTCAATACGATGAAATAATACATAATATTAGAGATGTACCCAAATGTTTTTTTATATTTTGTAATAATTTTTGTCTCTATCTTTTTTAAAAAAAATTGTTATTTAATTATGATAATTTGGATTGACCAATTTGACCTAAAGATAGAACCTTTGACTTACTACTTGAATAGGAAGATGATTTTGTTATTTTCTTGGTTAGTTGTAAATTTTGTATTTCATTTTCATCACTAAAAAAATATTTCTTATTTATCATATGTATTTTTGTTTAACATGCATGATAAATATATAATTTAGAGGTGTACCTATTTTTGCAATTTTATGCTTTTATTTATTACATCATTATTATTTAACTATGAGACCATTGGTTGACCCATTTGAACTAGATAGTCGAACTATGTACAAAAAGACGATTTGGTTTTCATGTTGGGATTGAAGTTTGAACACATAGGTTTTGTATATATTATTAAAATTATTGGTTATAAATTTAATTAGTAGAATTTACTGGTGTGAAACAAAAATACTTCAAATAAATGATTTAATGAAGGAGAATGGGTAACACTTTAATGAGAAGGAATTGGATGAAGTGAAAAGTAATAGTTTAAATTACATTTTCTTTCCTCACAATTAGAGAAAGGCCAAATTCAAAAGTAGGGGTATTTTAGTTAAGAAAAATGCATAAAGTTCATTTGTTTAATATGCAATAAATATAGGAATTAGTGGAAGGGGATAAGAGTTAATACCTTAAATATAGGACTTAAAAAGAGGGAATGGAATGAATTTAGTTTTAGTGGTTGAAATTATATATTGGGCAAATTTCTAAAACTACCCCTAAGTTTTAGGAAATTGACCAACTCTACCCCTACTGTTTACACATTGTCTTAATGTACCCCTAAGTTTTATGACAATTGACTAAATCCTCCCCTATCGTTAGTGTGCCATTATAATCCGTCCACATGTAATGTCATGTGGCTCATATAATTTTCTTAATCCAAAACTACCCTTTTGTGGTCGATTTTTTCTTCATTGTTCTTCAAATTTTCAAAATAAAACCCAACAAAAGCATCTATTATATTGTACTTATTGCCTTCTCCATCGTAGGTGATGGTTTAACATGCACTCTGATTGCACCACCAATAACATCCCAAGCCTACCTACTAAGGGATGTCCATAGAAACAATATTCGAAAACAGAAATCTAAGGAAGCTCAAGTACATATCAGCAACGCTGTTATACAAAAACATAAGGAAGCTCTAGAAAACAATATTATAGCACAAGGATATTGATACATAAATTGGATAATTTTTACTTCATCTTCTAAAAACTATTATATAGAATCTAATATACTATGGTATACTCTATTCAAGAACAACAAGATGAAGATTATAGCCAAAACCTAAGCTATAATGTTCTCTTTGATTAGTTGTGTCCCTGTCTGAGGGGCAGCTGACTCTAGGGGTGCATTCTTTTTTCGGATTTTGAGAGGGGGGAAAGTTGGTCAATGGGATTTTGGTTCCCATTGACCAAGAATCCTATGTTCTTTTTTCAATTTTTTGTGGGGATTAGAGAAAGTTTATTTTCTTGGTATCACTTACCCATCCGTAAATAACTTTCCCACCTAGGGGGAAAGTTGCCAACACTTGAATGGGACAAAAATACCCCTTTTAATAATGGATTTTTATGGCTAAAATTGTCATTGCCTTATTTACATGAGAAATAAAAGAACATGGATAAATGCACTTACCCGAGTAAGTATTTTCTAGGAAAAACTTACCCAGGTAACTGCATTTACCTAGATAAATAACTTACCGAAAAGTGAATGGGGCCTAGATGTTTCTGAATTTCTAGCCAATGAGTGTAGTAGTTATCTAGAGAGGAAAAAGAGGCATAAGAGGTTTAGAAGAAACCCTACCGTTCTGTTTTGTTGGAAATAGAGGAAGCAAGCGCATGAGCTAGAGTGGCGGCACATAATCATCTCCCAAAAGCATAACCTAATAGAAATAGTAGTAATAACTAATGAATAACAAGGGAAACCAACACTAGTAGGGAGTGAGGAGAGATTCCATGAGTCAACGAGTTCTACAGATTCAAATAGTTTGCAGGCTTGAAACCAAGCAACCTGGGCATTTGAAAGCAATGGAATTAAAAGGCTAATAGGCTATAGAGTCCTTGCCACTAAAGCAGCAATCCACCACCACCAGCAACAACAACATCATATATATTGTTCATAGATCTGACCCTGTTGTTGCTTTTGCTATAGAAGGTGGGGCCATGACCACTAACCCCACCCCACAACCTTTACCGCTCTTGCTCTCAGACAGGGGAGAAGGGAATGGACAACTATGATGGTGTGGGTACACAATTGTCGTGATCATCTTATGAGGTAAAGATTTGGTATGTTACGCGGGTGTACCGTCATCGTGATCATCTTATGAGGTAAAGATTCGGTATGTTGCAACTTTAGACCTGGCCCATTTCCACTTTTCTCCTCCAGTTTCAATACTACTGCCCTGTCTGCAACAAAGCCCTCACTACCTCTACTCGCATTGATTTCCATGATCAAAAAGCGGAACCCTACGATTCCCTTTGTTTGAACATCACATCAGCGGAATTTTGTCTTGATAGGAAACTTTCCGCCATTGTAACATCAAAAACGAGCTCAGCTTGAGGAGAAAAGCTTTTTTCAAGTTATGTACAAGATCATAAACAAAAATTTAGAAACCAAAGTTGACATACAAAGATTTGATTCGGATCTCAATATAGATAATGGTTTTTTCAAGGCAATTGCAGGAAGATAACGCAATAATATATTGGCATCATAGATCTAAGAAAGAGGTAGAGGGTAAAAACAAAAAGAGAACAAATAATATAAATCAAAGCAAAGTGAAGAACTGAAGCTAATAGCTCTCTCTATTAATGGCTTGTCGGTTGACATCTAAAGAAGACCAGTGAGGTGTTATTCAAATGTTTCATTTTGAAAATTTAAAGAATAATGGTGGGTAAAATAGTCTTTTTCATCTTTCTATTAACAAACGTTAGTGACAAAGGGGATTTAGTCAATTGTCAAAAAACTTAAGGGTACTTTAAGACAATATGTAAACAATAGGGATAGAGTTGGTCAATTTCCTAAAACTTAGGGGGTACTTTAAGAAATTCACCCTTATAATAAAGGGAGATTGGGTTCAACAATAAAGATATTTTAGTAAAAAAATTATAGAATCTATACCTCATTACCAATTTTAATAGTAGTATAGAATTTATACAAAAGTTGGGAAATTAAATTGACAAATTTTGGAATGGGGCCTAAAGGGTTCAATTTATAAAATGCCTCATCCATCACAAGTTTGGATTATGATGTGCCATAAGCATTTAAAGCATTTTTATTATAGATTTAGGAGCCATTTGATAATGGATCAAGCAGGTGAACTGAATGACTTATTGCTTTGTCTTTTAGTGAATAAAATAACTAATAATAGAATATACAAGGATTAAAATATCGGCATCAGGGTATCATATCGGACAACTTGGATACATATACAGATACGTTTTGGAAATGTATGAATACGAGTTGACACAACTTTCATGTATTAAATTAATACAAAATATGGAGACAAATTACAAAAAAAGAATTTGCAAGAAAGAATATACAAGGGATGAAACTCTCTTTGATTCTGCTCAATAATGTAAGTAACATATGATTAACGATTGAATTAGGTGAAGATGAGGGTCATTGGTGCATTTTTCATACTTCCTGAAATGTTGATGTAGATTACTTTTATTTTGGTGCTTTTTTTAAAAGTTGATGCATATTTCTTCACTACAGGCTTCATGCTTGATTAACTATGAATAATGCTTCTCTAAGAAGGGTCTTCTTGTACTGACTTGATCTTCATGGAAGAGCTTGAATCCAAGTGTAAAGTAGAGAACTAAGAAGCTTCTTTTCTTCTTTCTTCTTTCTTCTTTCTTAATGTTGAAGTAGAGTTGAAGCTTGCAAGGGCTTGTGGTTGCTTACAATTCTCAAGTGAGTGAATGAAAACTTTTGTAAATGTAATTATGAAAAGAGAGTTCTTCCTTCATAGGCAAATCTATTGGGCCTACCATCTCAGCCCACTTTGCTAGCCAACCCCATGTAAGTGGGGTGTTAAGTTAGGGCTAACTCCAATACATGCACAATAAGACATGGGCCTAATTGGATTTAGTACACTTGTATCCTTGGGCCCGTGGAGACTCTTATTAACTTGGGAGGGCTACCATGTAAACTAAGCCCACTTATTTGGCTTAAAAATTCGCATGCCTACAATGTAGACGAAAGATATGAAAACACGTGGATACTTTAGAAAAATACATATAAATTCCATAAATACATCAATTAAACTAACTTTAATGTCTAAATAGCTACAAATAAGGTATAAATACATAAAAACGTATATTTTAATGATATATATGAAGAAATATATTAAAATTAATATAATAGAATGCATAGATATCATGCAATTTTGTTGATAATCCATTAATCAAGAGTCAAAGACTCATATTATATAGATTTTTACAAATTAGCACATGTACAAAGCCATTATTATGTTATATTCTATTTAAGTACAAGACACAAAACATATGTAATTATTATATCAATTATTTTCTATTTTACTGTTTTATTTTTCAACATTAAAAAATTTCAACTAAATATTAAATTTTGAAATGTTTGATAAACAATATATTTATTTTTGTAAACAATAAATAATGTTATTGTAAAATATCAATTGATAAGTTATAAAAATATATAAATCTTAACTTAAAATATATCAAATCCATTAAATTTTCTAAGTTTCATATCATATGAAAATTCATAAATTTTAATTATTAAAATAATTATTTCATTATTAACATTTTTATTTATATAAATTTTTTGAAATAAGAAATCATTTTTGATATAAATGTAAATTAGTGGATATATTCAATTTAATATTATATTCCTGAATGTCTTACAAACAAAATTTTTATTTTTGTAAATAATAAATATGTTATTTTTAGTCTAAATTAAAATATAAATGAGTAAATTATAAAAATATATTAAAATTTTAAGATACATATCATGTACAAATTTATGAATTATAAGTACTAAAATAATTATTTTTATAAATTTCTTTAGAGTAAAAATCAATTTTTTTATATAAATGTAATTTTGATAGATTTTTTATTTTATTAATGTTTTAAAATACTAATTTTTAATATATATATATATATATTAATTTTAAGTTAGAATTGTTGAACATAAATATATGGTCTTTGTTTAGATTGTGTGTTAATAAAAACTTAATAAATTTTATTTTATTTCATTTACTATCATAAGATAAAAGGTGGCTTAGTGGTTCTAAGTGTTTGGTGACAATTTGCTTAGGTGTTGAGATTAAACTTTGAATCACACTATTCTCATTTTTAAATGGGAGATGCATGCATGCATATTAGTGTGTATTGGTCCATATTGGCCAATATAGTGTGATACACACTAATACTAATATGTATATGCACAACTAGACATGTATTGTACCAGTGATAGCATATCCTAAATCGCTTCTTTAAGATACTAATACGTGGCATATTGTATTCATATTTTAAACTTTGTAGACCATGAAAGTTATTTTGTTTTGGGTTAATTACTTATATATATCATGTACATTTGAGAAACCACTTATATATAACTTGAACTTTTAAAACCAATTTATACCTTGTTGAACATTCCAAGGTTAAGTTTAACAAATAAAATGTAAAAGTCTTGAGATACAAATTCAATACCTATGCTTTCAAAAAAAAAAAAAAGAGATGAACCATTTTACCATCTCCAGGGAGCATCGGATTATCTGTTGAGAATAACCTTCACCAAATGATAGGATTGGTAGATTCTTAATTTGGAGTAGCAGAAGCAAGAATCAAAGCAAAGAAAATCATCTATCAACCAAAAAAATAAGAACTCATCATCATTTCCCTTTCTTCTTCTGTAAGTGGAGATTGATTCTCTACATTAATGATGATAAAAGAAACCCAAAAGGCACATGAGAGAGAGATGAAGAGTTGATTTTGTCTCCCAAAACTTACAAAGACAAGAAAAAATGTAAAAATAACATTTCTCATACCCCATGTTGACCGGAATCTGATCAACTGAACAATGTCGAAGATGGAACAGAAATTTTACGCGTATCAAAACCAATAATGATAACACAAGAGGAGATAGAGGGTAAAATTGGGATTTTTTGGAATAGTTTAATGGGCATATGAAACAGTTCTAACGTTTTCTTAACATAAGGCTTGTTTATATCATGTGGGGTTAGTTGAAAAGGCATGTATAGATTGTTTTTGAAAGTTGAGGATATATATAAGTAGTTTCTCAAATGAACAAGGTATATAACCCTACTTTATTTTTTGTGTGGTATTAAGGAGGAGAGAGGACATGCTACACAAATGTAGCCTGCCCATACATCAAATAGAAACATATGCATAACATCAAACAAACATAGCATGTGTTCTTACATTAGCTTTATGTTTTTCTTTTAATAAATCTAAAAATGCTACACAAGATGGGAGGTAGCATGTCCCCACAAATCACTAGAACAATTGGAAGTTAAAGACTAGGAAAGGTCACAAAAGGTTAAGAGATACAAAACCTTGCACATTCATTTAAGCTTCATATGCAAGCTAGTCATTCAGTCAATAGCTTGATTGGCCTCGCAAAGATGTATATATGCCAAACCTTTATCAACAACACATTCAACTCTAGTCCATCATGAATAATGTTCCTAAGTTTCCATGATGGGTTGAGCACTTGTTCCAGTTAAAGTCATCTTTTGAATTCATCATCATACTACATTTTATATTATAACCAAATTTATTTGTGAATTTGCCTTTATAGTTAAATCTCCAAATCATTCTATTTTCCTTAGGGCATGAGGGGATGAAAATTGACTTAATTCTCATCCAAATATTAGTTGGAACAAGATCACACACTCTCTTTTTTATCCAAACTTTTCTTTCTTGATTTAAAGCCTTACTAACTAAAAGGATATTATAAACAATTTGGGATAGCAATTTTTACCCTACTTGATGGGTATTTGCCTTGATGGGGCAGTTTTTTGGTCGAAGGATGGATTTTGGGTTGGGAACGAGTTTTGGGATTCTACAACCCATACAGGTATGGGTAGGGTACAATATTAGGCTAAATCTAATCTTCCCCAACCTACATATTGTTGGAAAGCATATAAAACTTTATATATTAAGTATTGAATTTAATAATATTCTGAAATTTATGAGAAGGATAATTAATAATTTACATGTTTTTTTAAATGTCTTACTCAAATAATTGAAAACTTTGTTGTTTGTTTGTGTTATTTTACTTATTTATTGCTTATATATAACAAGAAATAGAAAATTAGATGTGAATTCCAAACCCAACCCGCTCCTACCCTTGAATGCATAAAGGCAGGTTGGGTAGATGTGGATCAGTGTTTTCAACCCGCCATTGACCCAACCGGTTTAGTCAAGACCCGTCAAACTGTCAAAAATAATTGATTTGGTCAAGAATTGTTTGACCTGACTGATTTGACCATTGACCCGTTCAACTCGGTCATTGGGTCGCAGGTACGCTCAATGCATGCAATCTTTTCGAGGCCATAACTTTGCACTCCAATGTCCGATTGGGGTGTTTTTTTTGTCTTTTTTTTTTACTTTGGGTAACTTTTCAAGATTTATGCATCCTTAGGCACCTTGCCCCGCTATTTTAGCGAAAACTCCCTTTTTGGCCTCAAATTGCAATTTTTAATACTTTTTTATAAATAAAAAATTAAAAACTAAACTAAAAAACATAAATTAAATATAAAAATGCATATAACATATTTATACATAAGATCGAGCTCGAGCTCGACTCGACTTGAGAAAAATGTCTTATAAAAATAAAAAAAGTTGTATATAGAAATATTTTTTATTTGATATTTAAAAAATAAGAATTATAATAATAAGTTATTATTATATATAAAAATAAAAATATTGTATATATAATATTTTTATTATATATTATTTTCTATAATTTATTATTATTATTATTATTATATGCATGCATATATGTATGTATGTATATATGTAGCTATTTGAGCCGGTTCGTGAGCCTCACGAGCCGAGCTTTATTAGGCTCGAGCTCAACTCAATTAATAAATGAGCATGTAAATTTGGCTCAAACTCGGCTTGAAGCTCAGTTGAAACCGAGTCAAACTGAGCTTTTCATGAACCGAACTCGAATAGCTCGTGAAGAGCTTGACTCGTGGCCACCCCTATCTGTGGTGCTGCCGCTGCATCTTGTAAAAGTGTAAATCTTTTTCGTTTGTATTTCTTCAAGACGAAGTTTAAATCCTCCAGGAAAGATGGCAATTTTTTTTTTACTTCCATAGTATGATATTCCCATAGTGAAGTGTTGTCTATTGATATACTTCCATGGTTTGAAACTTACAATCTCCCATTTTCTCTCCGAGTTAATAAAAAATTCTGTATTATTTTTTATGTAATTTATATATATCATTATAAGCTGATAATGAAAAGCAGCAGCAACACCATGGTATGAATTGAATAACCTATTACTCTTTTTTTTGTCTTTGGTTCCAATTATATAGTTACTGATTTATTAACTTTTTGGGATATATTATGTTTTATAACTTTCAATTTTTTTTTTCAATAATTTCCATTTTTTTTAATAACTTTAATTTCTGTTTGTGTATGTTTTGTTTATTTGGGGAAAAATCTAAGATGCAGGAAAGATATGGTATGGGAACTGGGGAAGAGTTTTGTGGCCTTTATTCTTTTTCCACAATTTTGTAACTACTGTTGAAACCTCTGTTTGGGGTATTATTTATCAGATTCGGATGAAATCCGAAATCCGATTAATCCGATCGGATTTGAATTCGGTAAACCTGACCGAATGTCGGATCGAACTCGGATTTAGGTACATCCGATTCGATCCCGATCCGATAAATGGCCTAGGTAAGGTCATATAATATATATATGTCCTGTTGCCTCAGTTTAATACTCAGCCCTAACCGGACCCGACCAGCTGATATCCTGCACGGCTGCACCAAAGAGAAAGAAATCATTGCTGCTCATTTCAGAAACACGGCGAAATAGATTGTCAGCTGTTAATAAACAGTGGGAAAGATAGCGAAACTGAAGAACTCTCCCGCACATTCTCAACACTCCCTAGTCCCTACGTCTGATGGCTACTGTGACCGAAGGGAATCATCTTCACGATGAGATGAAAGGTTTGGCCATTGCTTCGAATTCTACCTCCATTTTCCGACGATTCGACAATTATTTGCAGGTTTATAGTGGGTTCAAATGTTCAATAGATATTTATTTTTCGGAGATAATCTCTAGGGTATAAAGTTAAAGTTTGAATTCTTTTGGTGGGCTCTGCTTTTGCGTCTTGTTTTTTATGATACTTTTGATCATTATATTCAATTCGATTTTAGGTATAGATATTTGGAGTTGGCCGTTGTTCTGTTTTCGATTGTGCTTGATTTTTTTTTGGGCTGTTCGATTGAATTTATCATCTCCAGGCTGGGTTTAGCTCCATAAGAGTTAACCTAACTAGGTTTTGTTCTCCTATTGTGGACGATAAGGGTCTTTTGTCTAGTTTTGGAACTATTAGACATTTCTTCTTCTTCTTTTTTTTCCCTGGGTTTATCCTATCATCAGCTTAGGTCTTTGGTTGGGTGCTTAGAGTAGGCAATTAAGAGAAATTAGTGGCTTAGTCATGCCCTATTGAAGGAGAGTCTCTCACCATGGCAAGGTCTAAAATGGGGCTTCTCCTTTAGAATACTTATTACATCCTTACTCAAGACAGCTTATCATGGCATCATTATTGACCACTCATCATGGTGTGATTTTTGTCCAGTCATCAGTCTACTACAATAACTTACCCTATATATTCCCAAATTCCTTAAATGCATAAACTACTCATGTGATTGGAGTTTTGTTACATTCAGCTGTCACAGATGGGTTCAACATGCATGTGGTTAACTGTTAGTGGAGTTCTGTATCATGCCTCCTCCTTTCGGTTTAGCCTTGTTCTCAAGGCTAGCATCTGGGAACTGCATGCTTAGTCCCTCGAACTCTTACCATCTGGCATCAGCTGGGGCATTCCTTGCCACTAAATTAGTACCTTAGTAATGGCTTGATTCCCTGTCTTCACCATCCAACAATCCAAGGTAGCTGTTGTTTATGGGTGTGTATATCTCCTGCTTCCAACAAGGGTAAAGTTCCACCTGTAACCAAGGTTCAAAGTATTGATACACCCCGATACGGTGCAAGAGGTGTATCGGTACTCTGAACCTTGTGCCCATCCTTATTTTTTAGTTTTTGTTTTCAAAAATAGGTCCCCTGAAATAGGTCAAACTCCCCAATACGTGACAAACCTTTGAGTGGTGATATACGTGACAAACCCCCTGATACGTGACAAGCCTTCTGATTTAGCATATCAGTGACCCCCTGATATGTGACAAATCTTTGAACCTTGCCTGTAACAGATTGATCTCTGACATTCTTTTTCTTCAGCCACAATACATGGAAAAAAGGTCACTGGAAGCTCCACTTTGTAAGCTACTTTGCTGATGCAATGGATGACCTTAAAAGGGCTATGATTCCTAATAGACACTGAACTTTGTCTGTACAGTTGCAGTCTCAAGAAGACCCAGTTACCTACTTAGAAATCATGTTTCAACCTGTCCTTGTTATCCATTCTCTTCATTCTCTTTGGTGCACAGTTGAGGCTCTCCTTTAGTTGTTTTAACACCATCTCTGTTGCAATTTCTCCTCTACTGTATCTATAAAAAAAAAAGTTTCTCCTCTACGGTCTGCATTGTAGTGGTGCTTGACTTCCTGGTGCAAGGGTGAGCAAGGTTGGTTTTGGTAGCCCATACACAACCTGAAAAGGTGTAGTTTTTATGGGGGAGTGGTAGTTGGCATTATACCACCATTCGTCTAGGGGAAGCCATAGTGCCCATGACTGTGGTTGGTCACTTGTGAAGCATTGCAAGTAGGTCTGTAAGCATCGATTTAGAACTTTCATCTGCCCATATGTTTGTGGATGTTATTAATTCATTTTAAGAGATCTATTGGAGTTTAAACCACTTCATCCAGAAGTTGCTTGTAAAAGCTGGATTACTATCACTAATGATGCTCATTGGCATGACATTGAGCTTGTGAACGGTGTCCATGAATACTTCAACCACCATTTGCCCATTGTAGGGGTGAGAATATGCTACAAAATGGCTATACAGCCTATACTTAGAGAGTTGGTCTACTACTACTAGGATGACTGACCTTCAGCCTAAAATTGGCAACCCTTATTTGCAATCCATAGAGATGTTTGTTCATATCTTATTTTTTTTTGATCAGTGTCTAGTCCATATCTTATTAGGAATGGGTAGAGGTTGGAGCAAACCTGATAACCAATGATTTAAAAGATGGCGCATAGGCAAGGTGCATTTTAGGGTATGCAGCTCGCGGCCTCGCCTAGGTTAAAATTATATAATCTTTTTTTATATGTATTAAGAATTTAATACTCTGATATGGACTTGTTTGGGCTTGCCTCAAGGGCTTGGTACAAGGCGACTTGTAGAATCAGGAATGCATAATGTTTGACATTGCATTACCTTTTTGAAGTAATGCAATTGGGAAACAAATTAAAGAGATTGAGAGTTTTACATGCTTGAATATGTTTTATATGTTATGCTTAATTTTATTTTTCAATTTTCATTTTAAATATGTTTCATGCATTATGTTTATGTATTTAGTTTGAGATAATTGTTTTTTTAAACATTTATTTTAAAATTTAAGTTTATATTTTTAATTAATACTATGCTTAATGTTTTTAATTTTTTTTTTTGCATTTTTTGATTTTTTTATCATTTTTTGCATTTTTGTGCCTCACTTTGAAAAGGTGCACACCTCGCCTTGCGCCTCATGCCTTAGGCACAAAATGCCCCTTGTGTGTGTGTGTGTTTTCCGCCTTGCACTTTTAAAACACCGCTGATAATGCTATGCTCTTTGCATTATTTCTTTTACATACCTCAAATTCTTGGATCCATTTCTTCACTTCCTTTGGTAATTTAGCTAGTGGAAAATCATTTTCATGTTATGATGTGTTCTGATAGCCCAAATGCTAGCAGTTAGGGAGCATTTCTTTAAAAACTTTTCTCCTCAAGTTTGATGTTGGGCTGAAACTAACCAACAATTGTGCCACATTAAACCATCACGGGTAGCATGTTTTTGGGGTTTAGTTTCCCTTCATGCCACTCTTTCTCCAACTGTATGAGATATGGTCATTAGACCATTTCCAATTTGGCTTACTTAGTAGGAGTGGGGATGAGACAGTGTTTTAAAAGTGCAAGGTGCAAAAAAAGTGCAAGGGTCAATTTGCGCTTGAGGCGCAAGGTGCAAAAGGCGCTCGCCCTTTTGAAGCAAGGGGCAAAAATACAAAAGAAATGTTAAAAAATAAAAAAAGTCAGAAAATTAAAAAAAACCAAAAAATTTAAAAAATGCAAAAATATTAAATATAATGTTAATAAATAATATAAACTTAAACTTTAAATAAATGTTTTAGAAAACCTATTATCTAAAATTAAAATACATAAACATAACATGTAAATTGTATTCAAATGAAAATTTAAAAATAAAAGCAAACATGTAAAGCATTTTCAAAAATGTAAAACTCACAATCTCTTTTTTTTTTCTTCAATTGCATACTTCAAGTAGCTAATGTGATGTAAAACCTATTGCATTCTTGATTCTATGAGTTGCCTTTGTACCATGCCCCTCGAGGCAAGCCTGAATAAATCCATGTTAGGGTCTTAAACTCTTATTCCTCACATAAGAAGTAATGATTTTATAACTTTAATTGCCTTTTAAGAAGATATTTTATTGAAATGAATGAATGAACAACATTAAAAAAAAGCAAAAACCGCAGAATTTTAACACCAGGGGTGCGCCTAGGATCTGGGCGAGGCGCATACCCTAAAATGCGCCTTGCCTGTGCACCTCAGGCATGCCTATTAGATCACTGGGTTGAGATTGCTTGAATTTCTCCTTCAATTCCTCCTTCCTTTCTATGAAAAGGGCACTGGCCAATCAATTTTGCTTTCATTTTTTGTGTTCCATACTACAGTCAAACCCCAACAGGAAAACCACCTTTTCTGACTTGGCTTGAGTTTTTTCAATCTAAGATGTATTTTAAACTCTTCTGGTCTGTATGGATAACAAATCTTTGTCCCAATAAAAGCAAGCATCAAGAATGTTTTCTTCACTAGCTCTAAGTCATCCTATTAAACTTGGGAAAATCCATTTTCATGACATGGGTTTGAGCACCCTTGAACTGACCAAAAGTATGGTTACTAGCACCTTGTGTAGCCACTGGTGCTGCTGCAGCTGCTGAGGGGCTCTGTTGGGAGACATCTCGTTGTCCTGTGGCTTGTTATATATCTGTCCAAACACCCCAAGATGGTTTTCAACTTCACATAGAGCTTTTCTTGGGAAGCTTTGGGGTGTTGGAACTGTTCTTCCATTTCTGCCATTCTTCCATGTAATTGGTTCTCATCAACCTAGGATCTGTTGTTTCTTAGATCTGAATGTCATATAATCTTCTCAATCAGGGGAAGAGGTAGCCTATTTTCTCTTAGATTTCCCTGAAGCATCAACCTCAACAGGGAGATCAAACCTCTTAGAAAGAAATGACAATCTCATAATAATTGTTTCATTCATTTTTTTTTGAAAAGCAAAATAAAAATTTCATTAAAATAAAAAAGGAGAATACAGAAGGAAGGTGATAAGATATCGCCCGAGAGAGAAGATGACTGCTGAGACACTAAACCTCCACCAGCTACAAGACTATTAGAAAGGAAGACCAACTCCTCTAGGATCATATCATCGAACAACTTCACTATTGAGATGACTGCGGTGCAAGCAAAATGAGCCCAGTGGTAATGGGACCCTAACCTTCCCCTTCAAATACCTCCTCCTGACCATCATCATCTTCATCCCATCTCCCCACCTCCATTTTCCTTTTTCTTCATAGTTTCTTCTTCCTCTTGAACTCTTCGAAGGCTTTCGTAGCGAACTCCTCAATAGAAGAATGCATGGCATTGGAGTACCTTGTAGAGGGGACTAAATGTAAGGCCAGGGGAGGGGACATGTGCCAGCCTCAATAGAAGAATGCATGACATTCTATGTACCACATGTAATCAACTCATTCTTTTATCATCTAATAAAACTCATGTTATCCATAAAAAGAACCCCATATATTCCCAAATTCCTTCAATGCCTTTACTACTTGTGATTGGGTTTTTATTAGATGCAGTTGCCATAGATAGGTTCAACATGCACATGGCTAACCATTAGTGGAATTTTGTATCAAAAATAGCCTGGGTTGATTGTATCTCATACACATTCATTTTTTTTTTTGATAAATAACAGAAGATTTTCATTAATCAAATCAAGCTGTTCACTAAGCGAAAAACATTAGAACAACCAACTGGTTGGTTGGTAAGGCCTCCTGCTGGTTGTAGCAGAGGCTTGGGATTGAATCCCACATGCACCAGTGTTGGGGGATGGGCTACCCCCCGTTGTATAGCCCCTTGGAGCAAAAAAAAAAACATTGTAATAAAACAAAAACAATTTACCTACTACGCTACCAAGATTCCTTTTCTACAAATTACAACCTGGCCCATGGCAATCCCAAAGCAGAAAATCCCTCCCCATTCCATCTCTTGCTAAAGAATCTGCCAACATATTTGTGCTTCTAGGGACCCCACTGGACAAGGCATTCAGGGAGGAACCTAGTGAGACAGCCAGCCTTTCCAAAGCCTTAAATTTCCAAGGTATTTGTTCTTGACCTTTCATCCAGCAAATAACCACTTGACAGTCTCCCTCCACTATTATGTCCCTTCAATCCTGAATCAGAGCCAACATTTCTGCTATTGGAAACTTCCCTCAATCCCTTGTCCCGCTGGGACTGAAAAATAAGCATAACTTCCCTTATACACATTCCTGAGATTTTTTTTTTGTTTAATTTGTTTAGTTTATCGCTTTGGCCCCTTCATTAGTTTTTCTATCAGGTGAGGGTTCTACCTGTGTTTTGCTTTAAGCATGCTAATGCAAAAAAGAAAACATTTACAGGGTTAGTTTTTTTCATATAAATTTATATTTTTGACATTTTGTTTTTATTATTTATATATATATATATATTTTGTTGTACATGGAACCCTTTGTTGGGAATATAACTTCTTAGTTACCTTTTGGATGTTTATTATGGGAACTTCTTTTAATGGTTAAAAAATGCCTTTTGATTTATCACCTTACCAATGGTAGCCTCAGTATCCTTACTGGAACTTGGAGACAATTCAGTTATTTTTACCTGAGCCAAGCATGATTTTTTTTTCTTGCGTCCCACTCTTTTTCCTTTCTTTTCTTTTTGAGGTGGTACCAAGCCTGAAAATTAACCTCCACAAAATAAACTGCTACCAGTCAGTGAGGTTCTTAATCTTTTTAGATCTGATAGCTACCTTGGTTTTAAAATGCTATAGTTATTGGCTTTGTTGTGGATTGCTAGCAATGAGGAATAAAACAAAGATAACTAACATGTTTTTCCCTGATTTTGTAGTTTCAGAGAATGGTGGAGATGCGGATTCTGAAAATGTTCCTGAGGTGGGATGGTACATTCTTGGGGAGAATCAAGAACATGTTGGCCCCTATGCAATTTCAGAGTTACAAGGTGGGCTCTACTTCTTTATTTTTTAATTGTAAATACAAATTTATTAAAAGGAGATTATGATAAGATACAATTTCCAGTGATTAAGAACCTCCAAGACATAAAACCCAAAAAACACCCAAAACCACTTCCTCTTATAGACCACTTCTTCCTTTGCCAAACAACAGCAAAAATACAAAAGAACACCCTATCAAGATCCTCAACACGTACTTTCTTGAGGTGGTTATTTTGACATATTTCTTGTAATTATGGATATAAATGGCACCATAAACAGCCATTATTGTTAGGGTGAGTTATTATAGGGCAACACATTTTTTCCCTTCCTATCATCCAATAGTTAGCCATCTCATGTATCTGCACATTTCTTTCCTTTCTTTTTTTCCTATACTGGTAATGGAGATTTTATTAATCATAAGAAAGTTTTCATATTACAAACTCTCTTAATAATAAAAAACCAGTTCCATCCACAGAGGGTAGAAACCAGTGATTTGAAAGGCGCACCTAGGCACACAAGCAATGTGCATTTTAGGGTATGCGCCTTGCCTAGGTCCCAGGCGGAGTATTTTCAAAAGGCGTGTGCCTGGTGTGCCTTGCACTTCAGCCCAGGCGTGTGCCTTTCGAAAATCTGTGCATTTTTGTTTGTTTTTTTTTTTTTTTTGTTTAGCAGCTGGGCCGCTCTGATTCACTCGCTTCACTTGCTCACTGAAGCTCTGAAAACCCCATATTTGCTAATGTTGCTCATTCATTCATCCTAATAAAAGATATTTTTAAAAGACACTTAAAGTTATAAAACCTTTATTTTATAGGGATTAAGAATTTAAGACCCTAATGTGGTCTTTTTTGGGCTTGCCTTGAGGGGCTTGATATGAAGGCGACTCGTAGAATCAAGAATGCATAATGTTTAACATTACATTAGCTATTTTGAAGTAATGCAATTGGGAAAAAATAAAGAGATTAAGAGTTTACATGCTTGAATATGTTTTATATGTTATGCTTGATTTTATTTAAAAATTTTTATTTTAAATATGCTTTACATGTTATGTTTATGTATTTTAATTTGAGATAATAGGTTTTTTAAGGCATTTATTTTAAAATTTAAGTTTATATTTTTAATTAATAATTTAGTAATCTGCATTATTTTTTGAAAATTTTGAATTATTTTGGCTTTTCTTTTTAATTTTATTTTATTTTTGCGCCTTGCTTCATAAAGGTGGACACCTTGCTAGGCGCAAAATGTTCCTTGCGCTTTTAAAACACTGGTAGAAAAACACCATGACAAAGGCAACATATAGGTAAATACAAGAAAACCAAGGTGGTATCCTACATCTCATGGACTAAGACTTTAATTGAAGAAGGCCAACTATCATTTCCTTATTTAAAATTTCTTGGATGATTCCATTCTGAATCATGTGTATCCCTTTGGCTATTTGGAGCAACATGCCAATCAGATCGTTAGGTTCCATGTTTAATGAGATCTTAGGCTGTTCTGATCAAAGGAAGTGGTAATGATTTTGGGTGGTCTTGAACTCCTGATGCATGCAATGTACTGCCAACTGGGTTTAGTGTGGAATTTCTGTAACTTATGCATATGCTATCTCACCTCTTTTGTTTCTCAGCACAACTGGATAAGGATATATTTTAACCGTAACTTTTCCCTAATTTGGTTGTGTACATGCATGATAACCAAATGTTAGAGGGATGAATTGATCTCTTGGGTTCATGCTTCTGTTCATTGGAACTATTCTTTGGCTGAAAGTTTTATTCTTGTGCATCGATGTGCAAATGCTACAGAACTGTGTGTTTGTGCATGTACACGTGTGTATGACTGTTGTTTCTTTCTTGCTTGAATTCCTCTTTTCCACTTGCACTTTAGATCTGTATGTCTATACGTCAAATATGACAGATCACTATTTAAAATCAACAGAAAAAGCACAGAAATATCTCCTCTCCTATGCTTTTCTTATGAAACATATCTACTTGCATGGAATCATGTTTTAAAAAACAACCCAGAGGCTGCACCGTTTTCGCCTCCAGGTTGTGGGTCACCGGTTCGACTGTCCGGGTCGAATGGGTCAGACCATGCCACACCAGCAATATGTATGTATAAACATGTATTTTATCAATAAATAATGTACAATTATGTTCTACGTGTAATATGTGCATTAATTTATATTTAATTTATGTTTTTAATTTTTATTTGTAAAAAATATTAAAAGTTGCAATTTGAGGGGGGTTATGGGTCATAGCGGAGACTTGGGCTACCCTTGTTGTGTAGCCCTTTAAAAAGATATATAAAAAAAATAAAAGTTGCAATTTGAGGCCAAAAAAGGTTTTTTTTTACACGAGATTAGTAGGACAAAGGCGCCTATAGCCCTTGGATGCATAGATCTTGAAAAGTTATACAAAATAAAAAAAGATGACCCCAACCAGACATTGGAGCCAATGATTTAAAAGGCACGCCTGAGGCCTTGCAACAAAGCCATCAGTTCAGCCTTCAAAGAATTTCTGTAGCCAATCTAAATTTTTAATAACCCCCCCCCCCATTCCAGCCACACCTAGGTTACCAAGAAAGCTCATAGTTCAATTTTACTTTGTTGCCTTATGGGGGTTTCCAATCCATCCTGATTTTGTCCTTTGCTCTTGATGGCTGTGCTATTTCGGTTTAGGCCCCGAAAAAAATCAATTACTGAGAAGGTTTAGAAAATACCCAAAGTCTTTACCCAGAACACAACCTCTATTTTTATACTGTCTATCACCTCTTCCAAATTTTGAATCTTTTCCAAGAAAATTTGACTACTTCTCTCCTTCCACACCACCCAACAAATTGCTACCTTAGTGGCTCTCAAAAGCACTTTTCCCCCTTTTCTTTTGTTGCCTTAAGAAGTTAGGGTTGAAGAGACCTTCCACATCTTGGGGTGGGACCCACCTGCAACCAAAAAGAGAACAAAAAAGCTCCCAAATTCCCAGAACAAAAGGATAGGAGAAAAGTAAATGAGATAAAGTTAGAGCTATAAATTGGGCCATGCCACCCATGACCCAACATGACAGCATGCGGATTGTGCCAAGCATGCACGAAGGTATAGGCGTGCTAGGCCTGGTTTTTCAAGCCCACGGGCTGGCACGACACTACACGACAACGCGGGCCGTGCTGACACGGGCCCGCGGGATAGCACATATATACATAACAATTATATAATTATATACATATTTATATGTATATGTAATAATATTAATAATTATATAATATATATATATATATATAAATTTTTATTTTCAATTTTATTATACTATTTTATTCTAATTATATTGTAATTTTTTTAAATTTCATTTTATTTTTTCATATATAAACAATTGTATACATCATAATTCATATAAAATAAAATTTTGATATTTTTTTTTTCAAATTTTGTCTATTTTGTTATTTTAAAATTTTCATTATTTTCTTTTCAAAAGTTTAAAAAAATGTAACTCTCATGGCTTGGCCTGGCCTGTGAACCAGCCCAGCCCACAACACGACATGGCATGGCTTAGGCCCGCCTTGGCCTGTGCCATGGGCCGTGTTGGGCTGGACCTATGAAGTATCCCAGAGGTAGCAAGCACGACCTGGCTTGCCAAAAGCATGGGCCGCCGTTGGCCATGCCATGCCGTCCCGGCATGACCCAATTTACACTTCTAGATAAAGTCTTGCTGTTACCCCTACAAAGGAAGCACATGTGAGGAGAGAGGCAAACAAAAGGCCTTCTTTTCTGTAGCATGTCACAAGTATTTACCTTACCAAGAAAAATTTCCTAGTAGAGAGCTTGAATTTTGAGTGGGATAGGCTTACTCCAATTTTCTTTAATTGGGAAGTCCACCCCTCGAAAACTGGCCGAGGTAAGGCCGTAAGGGATTTAAAGAAGGATGAGCAAGTAAAGTGGCCATCGGGAGATGTTGACCAAATTCTAGAATCCTCAAGGGAAGAATCCAAAGAAGCCTTCTTTAAGGTTTCAAGTAGGAGAATCAATGACAAACATTCATTTTCCCTTACCCCCCTTCTAAACCCCAAATTCCAGTTCAATCATCACCTTCCCCTCAAGGGTGGTCATGCTGGTGATTTTATCTTGCTTAACTCCAGGTCCAGTATGACTGCATTGTCTTCAATGGGATAAGGGCTGCTTTCTCAATTGACGTAAACATTGCCATGACATCTTGCAAGACTCCTTCCCAATTTTCCATCTTTGCCAATCTAACCACTTTCACCATTCCTCCAAACTACCTTCCTCCATCAATTTTGAGCAAAGGGAAATGCCACACATCCCTTTGATATCCTTTGTCTTCTCTTTCTCATTGTATATTTCAGTTTTTTGTCTAGCCTCTAAGACTTCTAACGGAGTAGCAGGTGATTTTGCTGCCCTTTCCACTAATCATCTTCTCTGTTTGTAATCGTCTAAAGCTTCTGCAAACTTCAGCCATCCTTGTTTTCCTTTTCTTTCTGGAATACAAAACATCTGTTTCTTGCTATTCCCAAACAGTTCACTCAACTGAATGAAATCTCCTCTGTTGTTATTCTTTTTCTCCATAATAATTTTTTTCCTCTGTAGATCTAATTCTACTTTCCATCCTGACTCAGTAATTGTGAAGATTGTGCCATCTATGAATCCTTTAAGCCAACTTGAAGCCTCTTTACTTAGAACCATCACAGATCTTTTGTCTTCTCTGATTTTGGTTGCCAGGCCTCCTGTTTCTTCCAGCAGAAACCTTTTTGTTTCCATGGTCAGTACCTTCATCCATCTAGTCATCGGTACAAACTTCTCCATTTTTGAGCTTGGCAGCCTCTCTATTTCCGTCGTCCAAATCATTATTCATTAATTCAACTATAAGCCTTATACATTATCAAGAATGTTTTCTTTGAAGGATCAATATAACATAGTTTGTTATATTGTAGGATGTACCTTTGTTGCTTAGGCTGTGTTTTCCTTGCCTGAATTTGGATGTGCCTTATTCTGTTCTTCTCCATTGTCTTTTTTGGCAATATCTCCATCTTCAATGCAGAGTTATTAATGTGGTAAAGCAATGACTAGTAGACCACAGAAAAGATACATGCTAAATATTAGATATTGATATCTCATATATAAGTTAATGTAGACTACAAATATGCAATAGAAGAATTCTATAGAACATTTAATTTAAAATCTTTGTTTAGAACATATAGAAAAGGAAGGGTGGATGGGGAGCAATAGCCCTTTTTTTCAGAGATAGAGTGCAACCTTGACTATTCAGTGTTCCCTTTTGTGTGTTACAACTCGTACCAGCACACCACTGATCTGAGGAAAACTTAAAATAACTCCTCCACTGTCTTCTTTTATTTTGTTTTTGATCAGCAATTCATCATCCACTGCCTTCTTTTATTATGTGCCGTATTTCTTTTTATATACTGTAAACCAACAATATAAGAACACAATTGCATAAAGCAACTAGCATGCATTTACCAAAATAAAAGCATATATTTATATTTGTATTTATATTTACCTATAAAAAGCATATATTTGGTTCATGTAAGTGAGCCTGACAGCCTGAGAGGGTTAATATACTGTAGATGTCATTGTTTAGTTTCCAGTGGAAAAGCATTTGGATGAATACAGGCTTGAGTAGGTGCTATGTTCATTTCAGATTTTGACACCTTCATTATTATTTTTATCCTTGTGTGCATACAAAATATTGGAATATGTTTTAATTGACTGCTATGTGGTGCCTCTTTTTCAGTGGCTTGACTCTTGTGACATCATACTCTGATAACTGGAAATGAAACCTTTCATCTGATCATTGATGAAATAATTTTTTTGTCAGTATTTGCTTACCTCATTGTACTACCAGTAGACAGTTCCACCCTTGATGCACAAAAATTCCATCTATACCATATTCAAATGGTTTAGTGAGTTATTGAACTACCTGCTTACCTGTATTTGCCTTTTCTGGGTAGAGCACTTCTTGAATGGATATCTCTCCGAAAATACACTTCTGTGGTCCGAAGGGAGGAGTGATTGGATGCCATTGTCCTTGATTCCTGAATTGTTTACAAGCATTTCTCAACAGGGACCTGATCCTACAGGTAAAGAGAGTTGCCATCCTAGTTTAATATCCAGGTTTATAGCTCCTCACCATGCAGTATATTGTGCAGTGACCTCAGACAATGATGATGAATTCCTGAAATGGCAAAAAGAGGTCAAAGAGGCAGAGGCTGAAGCCGAGGCATTGAAGGCTTGTGGCACCTCTGGTCATGTGGGCGATGCTGATCATTTGAACGACATGGTGGGTGATGCTGATGATAGGCCTCAGACACCACCAGATGGTGAGGAAGAATTCACTGATGATGATGGAACTACTTACAAGTGGGACCGTGGTCTTAGAGCATGGGTTCCTCAAGTAGGTGTTTGGATGTCTGCATTAAGATACATACATATATTTTGAGGGTGGTTGTACAACCATGTTAGGTTTTTTATCTGTTACTGTTGCTTAGATTTTGGGAGTGACCATATTTCTATTTTAGGATAATTCGTTTTCTAGAGGTAAAGAATATGGAGTAGAAGATATGATCTACTTGCAAGAAGAAGAGGTCTTTGCAACACCAAAGGTTGCTGAACCCTCTAAAAAAGAAGAAGCATCTGGTACCACTGAGGTAGTAGATGCAAAACCTGATGTAAAGCGAAAATTACCTGACAAGCAGACAGAGAAGAAGGTATTCCTTCAGTTTATTTCTTTTGTAATTGCTGATTCATTTGCTTTAGATTACATTAATATGGGCTTTGTGGTTAGTTTCTTCCTCGTCATATTTTGTGAAGTAGTATTGCCATGAACTACAGATTTAGTTCTTTTGTTTAACATTTTTCTTTTTTTTTGGGGGGGGGGGAGGAGGGAGGTGCATAAGATATATTGATTGGATCACCTACATATGATGCTGTCTTTTTCACAAGTTAACTTTCCAGGTCTAGTCTTTCCATGTATGCTACTAAACATTTGATGATGAGTCATGCTGGTACCTTTTTTGTTCTTTTACAGCAAGCTAATAAGCCCCCTGATAGTTGGTTTGACTTGAAAGTCAATACACATGTGTATATAACTGGGTTGCCTGATGATGTTACTGCTGAAGAAGTAAGTCATGGTTTTCTTCTTTTCTCAAATTAGTTATTCACTTTGACCATGCTGCCACATAGAGATATATTGTTTTAGTGTCTGTCTGGAGAACATGAAACTCTAGCTGGTAGTTTACTGTTTTTTTTTTAACTTCATTTGGTCATTTTATATTCTGCTGACGGATGACACTAATTTTGTGTTAACTTGCAGATAGTGGAAGTATTTTCTAAATGTGGCGTCATAAAGGAGGTGGGGAGGCTAACTATGTTGCTGTTTCTTTCTCTTCTCATCAATGTTTTCCATGTCTTCTTTCATTGGTGCTACTATTTTGGGTGTTGAACAGTTGAAGTGAAAAACAAACATTTCCACAGTTGATCTTATAATGAAATGTAATTTCACAAGCATAATTTACCTATTAGTAGTGAAAAGATCAAGGAGAAATGAAGAAAAAAGAAGAAAAGAAATGAAAAAGGGCGAGAACCAATAAGGAGAAGAAAAGAGAAAGAGGAGAGAGTTTAAGCCTGAAAAAGTGAGGCCAATGCTCCATGAATTAGCATTAGGAGTGCAAGTTGGGTTTAGGTCAACCCTGACCCAACCCGAGCTGTTGAAACTTGAACCCCCAACTCCAACCCTAAAACTTCAGGTTCGGTTCAGGTTGGCTTGGCTTCACTACTTCCTTTTGCCAAATATTCTTATTTCCTAGGTTCAAGGGTTCAGGTTAATTCAATGTTAGCATTATTATGTGTAAAACAACATAGTTATCATGTTTTAGAAAAAACTTTGCCTTTAAATTTTTGACATACAATATACATTAGATAGATAGATACATACATACAGAATACAGACATAAATTGTGGGCAAAC
Source organism: Nelumbo nucifera (assembly GCF_000365185.1). The sequence goes on from NW_010729203.1 coordinate 57,710, forward strand.
TGTTTTCTTGGTCATCAGCTCAGTTTAACTTGAACAGTTCAGATTTTAGTTCCCTTTTGATTATGTAAATCTTTTTGTAATTGCTGATGGGATAGTGGCTTAGTTTTTTTGTCTGGTTCTCCCTGTTATAGCCTCTAGTTGTGCAGGGCATTTTATTTCTCTTAATGAAAATCATACTTTACCTGTTCTCAAAAAAATATGTATGATATTTATATATTCATATATACATAAGTATTTACATACATATATAAATATATGTTCATATAATATTTATACATACAAATATGAAGTTAAGCCAAGTTCGGGTTGGGTTGGGTTGGGTTAATCAATGCTTCAATCCTAACCCAACCTGAAGTTAAGTCAGGTTCAAATCATACTTTACCTGTTCTCAAAAAAATGTATGATATTTATATATTCATATATACATAAGTATTTACATACATATATAAATATATGTTCATATGATACTTATACATACAAATATGAAGTTAAGCCAAGTTCGGGTTGGGTTAATCAATGCCTCAATCCCAACCCAACCCGAAGTTAAGTCAGGTTCATACTTTTCAACCCTAGCCCTAACCCAAATTCCAACCCAACTGGCTTTTTTGGGTTGGTTCGGGCTAACCTGGCCCAAGTTGCAGCTTTATTAGCATATATTATCATGAATAAAATTACAAAGATTCCCTTGATTAGTATAGAAATAGAAAAGGCACATGAAAATGATAGAAATATCCCTGATTAGGGAAAGCTTACACTCCCCATCAAGTTCAACATAGATATCACACATGCCCATCTTACAACTTCAAATTTTAGCTTTGTAACTCCCTTAGTTAGAACATCTGCTAGCTGGTCTTGAGTTTGAACATATGGATGACTGAAGCTGGACAACTTCAAATTTCCTTTTCTGATCAGACCTTGGATGACTGAAGCTGGACAGCACTACTTAAGAGCAAAAACACTAAACACTCTCACCCAAATGTTACGGGTGAAGCAGCAATGAAGTCACAGATGATCACCTGATTCTTCTACTCTGTTACAAAGCACACACTCTGGTGCATCAATCACCATTCCCCTGCTAATCAGGATGTCCTTTGTGAGGATTTTGTTCAGGTAGGCTGACCAGACAAAAAAAAAGCTACTTTTGAGACGGTAAGCTTGCATCAGATTATGTTCAAGGGAAAATCCTGCTCTTCCTCTCAGGTCAGCTTATTGTAAAGAGATTTAACTGTAAACCGACCCTTACTATCCTCTGGTCACACCCTCCTATCATCTGAATTCCAATCAATTTGCATGCTATACAGCTTCTGAAGTGGTCTCTTCCGAATGGTTCAATCTCACAATCATTCAGATCTCTCCTGAACTGAAGGTGCCAAATGTGTTCTCCATTTTGGAACCGCACATATTCAGCCTCTTTTGCCTCCTTATCTACTGCATCAGCAAAGATCTCCGGGAATTCATTCTTTAAAGAATCCATTCCACACCAACAGTCCTTCCAAAATCTGACCCTAGTATCCCTCCCCACTTTCGCCTCCTTACAAGGACATCACTATTACCAGCATTCAACGTATGATTGGGCTTAATGGGTGTTTCAGTAAGTTTGGTAGCCATCTTTCCTTCCTATTTCAACAAGTCAAAAACATGCTTCCTTTGTGAGATGAACACCTCCTTTTATGGATCTAGCAGCTTCAATTCCTAGAAAGTATCCAAGAATTCTAAGATCCTTGATCTCAAATTCTATAGTTAGGAATTGGTTCATCCTTTGTAAGATGAACACCTCCTTTTATGGAGCTATTAGCCACTAGCAACTAGTTTCTCAACCAATGTTTTGCCCTTGTTAAAATGCACTCCTTAAGTTCTGAGTGACTTTTTCTTTCTCATGGAAGATTCTGCTGTTCCTTTCTTCCCAAATTGTCCAAAAGGTAGCTGCTCTAATACTCTTCCACATAATTTCCCCCCTCTTTGTGGGCCAAACAAATAGAGCAAATAAAATAATAAGCTTACTACTACTGGTAGGTTCCACCTACACACTGCACTCAAACAAAGTGAAAATCCAACTCCAAAAAGCTGCGTCCAAAGGACAAGATAGAAACAAGTGAGAGCAAGTCTCCCCACTAGCTTTGCACAAAAAGCACCAGTTAGGGGACAGACACAAGAAAGGTCTTCTCTTTTGTAGGTTGTCCAAAGTGTTATCTTTCCATGAAACACTTCCCAACAAAAAATAGCAATTTTGGGTGGCACCTGCTTAAACCAAAGTTCCTTAATTGGAAACACCCTTGGTATAGGGTGGAAACAAGGGGCCTTGAAAAAGGAGGCACAAGAAAAGGTACCTTTTGGGCTGGGTGACCAAAGCCTTCTAATGAGCTTGGAAGGGTCCAAATCACTGTTTTCACAGGCGTGGGAGGTGTACACGCCTCCAGGCGGGGCGCCCCTAAAATTCCCTAAGGTGTAGGCCAGAGGCACTGACATCTCTGAGGCATACAACTCAGGTGCAAGAGGCGTATGCCTCGTACGCATTTTTCATGAGGCATACTAGAGGTGTACACTTCATCCACCTCATGCACACTTCATTCTTTCTAAGAATGAAAGGGAAGGGAAAAATAGATAAGGGGACAAGACCCCTCCCCCTTTCCACTAGTTTTATGCATCATTCTTTTTAATATAAAATATTTTTATTAAAAATAAAGAAAAATGGGATTCTCATTCATCTTCTTCCTCCTCATCTCCCTCCTCTTAAGGAGGCTTATGCCTCCTTGTTTTCAGGAAGCTTACGCCTCTTATGTTTTGAACTATGCCTCACGCCTCTACTAGTGGAATGTGTCGCGTCACGCTTCCGCATTTTAAAATATTGGTCTTGACAGAACTATCAAGAAGAAGCAAAAGTTTAGAAGCACAAGGGGCCTCATCATCCCTCAACCCCCTCTTGAAGCCGAAATCCCAAGTCAAGGACAAAGGAAGAATAGGTGAGGAGAGTAAGTTGGAAACAACCTCTTTCCTAACCAAAGAAATAGATTAAAGAGATGGGAAGAGATCCTTTAGAGACTAATTACCCACCCAAATGTCCTCCCAAAAGAGTACAGAGTCACCACTACAAACGTCATACCAAGCAAAGTTGAGAAAAAGAGGAAGGATACTGTGAATAGCTCTACAGGGTGTTACCATAGTAGCCTGATGAGAGACGCCAGCACCCCAACCATTTTCCAAGACTTCGTGAATACTCACAATTATCTCATGCCACAACTTGCCTCTTATTGAAGGCCATCTCCATAACCACTTCCCCAACAACGCAGAGTTCCTACTCCATAAATTCCCTAATAAACCCAAACCACCTTCTTTCTTACTCCGAGACACTTTCCTAGCTTACTAGATGGAGTTCAGATCTGTGCCCCACAACGTCCCACATCGCATCCCTGCCTTGTATTGAGAACATCTCCCGATGATGACATCATCGGGTCTGGTATTATCATCGGGAGATGTTCCCAATACACGGTGGGGATGCGCTGTGGGACATTGTGGGGCGCAGATGTGAACTCTACTAGATGTGAACTCTAAGAAATGTAATTCTTTTTCCATGAAGCCAATCTCTTTTCAAAATTTTCAACCACTGGATCTCAAGTCTGGTGTAGGGATAGGAAGCATCAAACTTAGGAACCAGGCACTTTTGGGTAAATGGTTGTGGAGGTTTCCTTTGGAACAGGAGAACTTATGGCATAATGTAATTGCAAGCATTCATGGCATGGCTGCATGGCAGACAACGGATGGGATGCTGGTCTCAATCCTAGGGCAACACGGGGTTCTCCTTGGAAAGCAATTCACAGTTTGCTACCTTCTTTCCTTCCACTGGTCAGGTATGATGCTTGTGTGGGTAACAAAGTATGCTTCCAGGAGGATATCTGGTTTGGGGACACTCCTCTCAAAGGCAGATTTCCACCTATCTATTCCTTGTCCCTCAACAAAGGGAGAGTGATTTCTTCAGTGCTTGTTAATGAAAATTCCTGGGATCTAGGATTAAGGAGAGGGTTATGGGAATCTGAATTGGGCTTAGTAGATGGTCTTATCTCCCTTCTTAATACTGCATTCCTGGACCTTTCTTGTCAAGACAATAGGATTTGGTCGGTGTCTCCTTCTAGCTCCTTTACCTGTGCCTCTTTTTTCTTCACCCTCCTTCAATCCTTGCACCCAGGAGGCTCCTTTCCTACAAAGGAAGTCTGGTGTAATCCTGTACCCCCAAGATATGAGCCTTTTGTTGGGAGGTGGTGCTCCAGAAAATCAATACTCTGGATAATTTACAAAAAAGGAGGCTGAATCACTGCCTCTCCCCTTATGTTTGTTGCCTTTGCTTGGGAAATGGTGAGGCAATAACACGTCTTTTACTTTCTTGTCCCTTTGCTTCTTGTGTGTGGAGTTGGTTTTCTTCCTTATTTTGGTTGTAGGTGGATCCCTCCCCCGAATGTAACAAGTCTCTTCAACCCAAGTTTCTTCCTATTACCAAAGAAAATGGGAAAAGTGATGTGGAGGGAAATAAGAGAAGCCATTCTTTGGTCTTTATGGGAGGAAAGGAATAACAGATTATTCGAAGGGGCACAAAGATCAAAAGAACAAATCATTGACTGCGTAGCCAATAAAGTCATACATTGGCTGAAAGTTAGTGACTTATTTAAAGACTTTTCAGTGGATGATATACAAAGGGGTTGGTCAACAGTGGCAAACTCTTCAACCAGACAGTTTGTTCTTCAGCCTTTTTGGACACCTGCAGCACAACAAAGGGTAAAATTAAACTTTGATGGAAGCTCCATAGGTAATCTAGGACCCTTCGGAGATGGGGGAGTCTTCAGGGATGGGGAGGGCAGAATGGTGGCACTATACTCTGGCCCCATAGGAGTGGGAGATTCTTTGAGAGCTGAAATTTTGACTCTCCTACAAGGCCTGAGATTTGCCAATGCAATGGGGATTTCAGAAATTGGAGGTGGAAGGGGATTCTAAACTGTTAATAGGGTGGGTGCAAACAAAGAGGTTGGGTGTATGGAATTTTAGACAGCAAATAAGGGAAATAATCTGCTTGGAAAGGGAAGCTGGAGTAACTTTCAAATGGGTAAGGAGGTCAACCAACTCTCTGACAGATAGATTGGCAAAGCAGGGGACCTTTAGGGAAAACTTGTTTTGGGCTGTACTGTAATTCTTGAAGTTGTTTTGGGGTCAATACTCATTGTTTGAGTGGTTGATAGTGTATGATGTTTAATTGATATCTTTAATGAAAATTACCGTTTCCAATAAAAAAAGAAATCTACTCTCCCTTGGGTTGGCTCCCAGGGGAAAACCTAAGTACTTAAGTGGCCAGGAGGAAACAGAACAACCTAGGCAATCTGCAATAGACTCTTTAACCGCAAAACCCAAATTGAGACCCACCACACAACTCTTGTCCATATTAATCTTCAATTAGAAATGTTTTGGAAGTAGCAAATTAGATTTTTGACAAAAAGTTATGATATCGTCAGCAAACTGAAGTGGGTCACTGACACACCATTTCTATCTCCTCCAACCACTTAGTGCCTCAATCCTATCGGCTTTTGTAATCAACCTGCTGAAGACATCAGCCACGGGTGAATAAGAAGGGGGAGAGAGGATCACTTTGTCTAAGGCTTCTACAAGCTGGAAAAAAAAATGCTTAACTACCCCGTTAACTAAAACCAAGTAGTGACAAGAACTTGGAGATCCACTTATCATAGTTTTCAAGGCGCCAAGGCGAGGCTAGGCGACAGGGGGGCGCCTTGTCGCCTAGGCGATGGATATTTTTATGTAGAAAACATAGATCCTAGGGTAGTTACCTAGGTACCATAACCATATTTCCTTAAGAATTATTCATAATTTTCATAAGAAAAGTATAGAGTTCATGTTGAAGTATAGAAAATCAACATATTCACGAGAAGAAAAAGAAGGAAAAGAAAATTCAAAAAATATAGGGGCTCAACCCTTATTTTTTGTTATAGGAAAGGAAGAAAAGAAAATGTGTTGATTAGACAAAATTTTAAGTTCTTCCTTACTTATTGGTTTAGGTTTTAAAGTCTTTGGGGGTTCAATACAGCATTTAGCAATGTTTATATTGATTAAACCCTAACAAATAAGAAAATAATAAAAAGAAATTAGTATATAAACACACAAAATGAATATTTTAGTTTACTAGTGCCTATTGTATAATTATAATGTGAAAAAATAAAGAATAAAAAGTATTTTATAATACATAGTACAAAACTGTTTGGCGATTAGTCAAGGTGGGACTCAAAGGGTGCCTTGTCGCCTAGGCGTTGCCTTGACAACTATGCCACCTATCCACTTGCACCATCTATCTCCAAAACCACAATTGTTGAACACCTCAAGAAGGAAATCCCAATCCACCGGATCATAGGCCTTTTCAATATCCAATTTGCATACAAACCCTTGATTGCAAGACCTCCTCATCTCCTCTACACACTCATTGGCTATTAAAAATCTGATTATTTATTTGTCTACCTTGCACAAAGGCTCCTTGAGCTTGTTTAACGAGAGAGAGGAGATGAGGAGGTCTGACTATCAAGGGTTTGTATGCAAATTGGATATTGAAAAGGCCTATGATCTGGTGGATTGGGATTTCCTTCTTAAGGTGCTCAACAATTGTGGTTTTGGAGATAGATGGTGCAAGTGGATAAGTGGCATAGTTGTCAAGGCGATGCCTAGGCGCGATGCGGCACCCTTTGAGGCTCGCCTTGCCTAATCGCCCTTGAGCTTGTCTCCTCTACACACTCATCTCTCCTACCTAGTCACTAAGCTAATAGGTCTGAAATCCCTAGGTTGACAAGCCCCTGATTTTTAGGAATTAGGGCTAAAAAAGTTGCATTAACTGCATGGCTGATTATATGCTTGTCCTCAAACTCTCTAAAAACCTCAACGGGATCATCTTTAATTACATCCCAACAGTCTTAATAAAAAGCCATGGTGAAACCATCTGGGCCTGGTCCATAAACATTTGTCAAGATCCATTCAAAATCTTCCTCCACCTGTCGGAATTTAATTGAGATTGTAAATCGACCTATCAATTCCTCTTTGCCTTCTACTACCTCGTTTCTCCACAACATTATAATTCCTCTCGAGGCTCCCCAAGAGGGTGACACAGCCCAACTCAGGCCTCTAATTCTTATTTCATTATGATATAGTGATGGGTTCAACCTTACTTTGATGAAAAATATTTTAAATTTCACATTGCGGTGAGTGTGGATTGATCATGCAACCTTCAAATCTTCAGTCTGATGCTCTCCCAACTGAGCTATCCCTGCTTGTGGGGTTAAACCTTACTTTCATAAAATGGATAGTTCAATATGTATTTCATGTTTATTAGAATTATTGTGGATTTTATAATTTTGTACCTTGTCATGTGTTATCTGACAGATTGGTGTATTAAAATTTCTAGGATCCTGAAACAAGAAAGCCTCGGGTGAAGATTTATGTTGACAAGGAAACAGGAAGGAAAAAAGGGGATGCACTTGTGTCATACTTGAAGGTATTTTCTTCTAAATAAAACTTCTTGTTTTAAAGAAGGGGGTGGGAAATAAAATTATTACATTTGTTTATGTTTTGTTTTCCCATTGATTAGGAACCTTCAGTAGTTCTTGCTATTCAAATTTTGGATGGGACACCTCTCCGTCCTGGTGGCAAGGTTCCTATGTCAGTAACCCAAGCTAAGTTTGAGCAGAAAGGTAGCTTCTTGTTAAAAGTGCTCCTGTGAGGCTAAATTAGATTAGATTTGGATAATTTCCATAAACTTTTTTGTATTACTAATATTAGGTTCATCTTCTACTGCAAGAAAAGTTATTTCAATTGTTTTTCAGGACTGGGATCATGGAACATTGTACCAAACAGCTTTCTTACATGTCCTATACAGGGGATAAATTTATAGCAAAACAAGTAGACAAGAAAAAGAAAAAGAAATTGAAGAAGGCTGAAGAGAAGATACTTGGCTGGGGTAAGGTCTTGTCCTACATATTTAACATCTTATGTTGATAAATATATTGGCTAACTGTTTGACTTGTAACAAATCTGCTTAAATAAGCTGCAAGTCAGATTCATTTCAGTAGAAGTTCTTGCCATCTCTCTACACTTTCTTATAATGTCATCTACCGTAAAGTTGGGAAACTGTCCAAGGGCTTAGCTCAATGAGCCACTCTGATAGTGATACACTCATTGCTACTTCTGCAGTTCTTTCCCTTTTGAAGATTCAAGCATTTCTTTCCTCCCAACCTGTCCATAATATTGCTGCTCTAGTACATTTCCACAAGATTCTTCCCTCTTCTTTGGCCATCTGAAAACAAAAGGTGCAAAGAGATATGACGTGCTAGGAGTCCACCACCTCAGCATATGCATTTCTGCCACCCTCATTTGTGGATATGTTGTTTCTTGACTGCCCAAGACCTCCATGCCAACATTGGCTGACCTTGCAACTGTTTTATAGAATTTTCTTTTTAAACTAAGTGGTTCACTTATCAGATAAAACTCTTAATGCATCCCTCCACTTTGCCCATCTTGTTTGGGTTGATGATGAAAGTAAAATTACTAAATTGCCAATTTGGAATTCGATGGATTGACACTAAAAAGTAGCAAAACAATAAAAATGGTATGCTAAAGAACAATATCTCTTTTGGTCTTGTTACATCACTAGTCTCAACACACCAGATCATTCTCAAAATGAACTTTGCTGAGTGAAAGTTGAGAGAAGCATCTGAGGGTTAGGGTTCTAGAATAACCAAGTTAAAAGGGCCAAATGGTCTTATAAAATAACATAAGGGTAGTTTGGGATTTTAGAAATGTTTAAACCCACACGTGACAGTCATACGAGAATGAAGTTAACTGATAGAATGCTAGTGGCAGGGGAAAAGTGCTGGAATCCAGGGGGATTTTGTCACAAAACAAATTTCAGGGGGCTAAATTCACCATCACTATGTCACAGGGTGGCAGTCTGTTCTTTACCCTTTTTGAAATCATTACTTTCTATTTATGGTAAAATAAAATTTGATAGTAGGAACCCCAAGAGGAGAAAATGAGATTAAGAGTACGGAGATCAAGCTAACAGGACTACTGATTGAAAGCCCAGAATGCCAAACAATAAACATGAACTAATTGAAAGATAACAAGAAAAATTAACAAGAGCTATGGGAGAAAAGTAGATAATCAAGCATTTACAGATCTGGAGTTTAACTAACAAATCTGAAATCACCATCATCTACATTTTCATCATTGTAAAAGTCTTCTTCTTGTTGGTCTATTACCATCTTGTCATGAATTGAGTCCAAACAATACATCTAAACAATTCCAAATGCCAATATCATTTTCTAATGAGAGAGACTTAAAAAAGAAAAGCAAGGCGTTGTATTAACCAGATAAAAAATGGGATAGGTGCAAGAAAGAATAGCCCCTATCCCCTATATGGTAAGGAAAGGCTGTGCATTACAAAGAGGAATAAGACTCTTCAAAACAATAAATACATTCTTGAAGAGTCACCGAATTATCTCCATAGCTTCTCAACAGAGAAGCAGTTCTGATAAGATGCATCTCTAAACACCCTAGTAGTCATTAAACTGCAGTTGCTCTTTTTTACAATTCATCAAGCTGTATTGAGTTGTTCTGAACTTATTTCTCTGCTGACTTCAGACTGCGATTTTTGGATCTTTCTGCAGTCCCATTATTTTTCCTTTTTTTTTTGTTTTTGGGTCTTTTTGACATTCTTTTCATCAATTGTGGAGTTCTCCCTCTAACCCTCTTGGCCTCCATTTTGATTTAGTAGGCTTTCCACCTTTTGAAATATTGTGCCTTTAGCTAGACGTTGGAGCAGGTAGGAAGAACTAGATAGACTCTCTGAGAGATATAAGTGATGTTTCCCTTAGTTATTGTGCATGCTGTGTCATTCCTTATGGGTTAAGCTTTAAAGGGTTTTGATGGTGGATTTTGTTTATAAATTGACCTTCTGTTTTTAGTGTATGGGGGTGTGCACTACTGGTAAAGTGATACCTGTTAAATTCTCATGAATACATCTACCTTTTTAATAAATTTCTTTTTTTCCTGCTTTTCTTGATAGGTAAAAGGTAATATTATTAAGTTTTTTTTGATGAATAAGGTAATATTGTAAAGTTGGAATGGGTAGAAAGCTGTATGAAACATATACAAGTATGGCTTACATATATGCATCTGTCTTTATGATAAACATAAAATGCATGATGGTTATTGCCAACTTGATGTGATAGAACCAAAGCATGGCAATGGCATGGAAACTGGAGTCCCATGTCTGTCTAGGAGTTTGACCTGACAAGATAAAACACCCGGACTTTAGTACACAGCCAAAAAATAGTATTTACTATTAAAGAAGTCCATATATTCTGTAACATCATATACCTATATGAAATGGACATAGATAAAACTAAAAAGGTTATCTTTTCTCCCCTGTATAGTTTCCTACCTTGAGACACTATAGGAGACAAAGCAAAATTGTGCCTAGAAGTTTCCTTTAGAAACTATAGTGTCAAAATCTGAAGCCTGCCAATCATAATATATTGGTTCTAATGGATTCTCTACAATCCTCTTGTTGTCCAAGGTACAGCTGTTGCATTCCTTTTGACAATGTTCAACAGATGACCAAAGTAAATGGGTCTTCCTGCTAAAGCTGTGCTTGGGCTAGGCTTTTTATCATGTATGAAATAGTCCTTGTACTAATCCAAGAAATACCAACACTGCTGACAGAAATGGGCCCATTTTCTATAGGCAGTAGAGAATGTAAGTGAAGATACGGTACTGCATTGATATCTCGTCCAACGAAAGGAACCACAAAAGTTTTTATGTAAGATGAATCTTTATGTAGGATTATGTAGGACATGTATGAAACTCTCAACCAGCTTGTTTATCACTATTTGGTGTTCCCCTAAATTTTTTTGTTGCATCTCTACTTTTAAATCCTAAATTTCCAATTGCACATTTCTGTCACTGTTGATACCTTTCATTGTTCAGTCCATCCATTGCAATTTTTTTTCTCCTTGAAAAATGGGCTTTACAACCCTTTTAAATCCCTCTCCTTTTCTACTTCATTTTAGAAAAAGTTTTGGTACATGCAGCCTACATTGAGATCTCATTCTGCATCGTGCTTTTCTATAAATCAATTTACGTACTTGTTGTGATTTTTGAATGTTAGTTTGTTTCCATTTGTGATCTTGTTTTTATTGATTGCATATAATGCAGGTTGACTCTGTACATATTAAAAAGGTAGTAACAAGAAGAATAAACAGGAAAACTGGTTGCTAATTATTTGAGGAGCTAACAATCCATGTTGAATGTATTCTTTGATTCATCTAGTTTAAGAGCATAATTTATCGTCAGTTTGTCCTATTTTCACATCAAGTATATGCAGTCCCAATTTGCCAGGTCTTGTTGCTTACTCTGTCTTTAGCATCTATATTTGGTTTGTGGGGTCTGTTATTTTTAAGTTCATTTGTCTAATTCCTCTTCTGTTCAGGTGGCCGTGATGATGCAAAGCTGTCAATTCCAGCTACTGTTGTTCTTCGTCACATGTTTACACCTGCTGAAATGAGGGTAGCTATTCAAACCTTGCAAGAATTGTCTCATAACCTTGAGGAATTTGATAATGAACTTGGACTTCATTATGCCTACTCAGTTTCAGTAAACTTCTACAACTTTGACTGTAATGCATTGTTTTTGTTGTATTATAAATCAACTTTCTCTGTGCAGAGTGATGCGGATCTTCGTTCAGAACTGGAGGCAGATGTTAAAGAAGAATGTGTAAAACTTGGTCCAGTGGACTTGATCAGAGTATGTAAAAGAAGAATTGTCTCATATTCTCTCACATGGTTTTTAGAATGAAAGTGATTTAGTTGAAATCTAAAAGCATTTACAAGTATGAAAGCCTGTATGGTAGGAAACTATACAGGGGAGTTTCATACAATCCTGAAAAGCAAAAAACAATAACAAAATTATCAGCTTTTCACAAAATGAATTCAATGCAAAGTAAATTGGCTAGATCTATTCCCTTGTATTCTTTGTGGATAGAGAGCCAAGAGTGCACAATAGCGACCACCATCCACAGGACTACTCCTTTGGAGTGGATTGACTCACATAATATAGTGTTCCTTTTCACCCCACTTTGTCCAAACATACAATAAGGGATCCAGCTCCAAACATACTGAGACAATAAGTGGTATTAATAAAGTCATATCCGTGGTGTTTATGAATGGCCTATGTACAAACAACAATAAAATGGGAAGCTTACATATGAGCATTTCTTTTGCCTCAAATTGACCCAAAGTCCCTTTGGTCATGTCCCTTCATTTTAAAAGCTGAAAAAACATGCATGGTAGATTGTAGAAAGTACCAAATCCAAATGTACTGTGTAAATGATTCTGAAGTACCAAATAAAAATGGGAAATGTGGAAATAGATTATTTGTTGTTTCTCCATTCCTCCTCACTAATGGATAAGAGAACATTGGATGGTTTTGACTGGGATCAATTGGCAATTCCCTAGCTTAAGCACCATTTTTTATGTTGTGGCATTTTCATCAAATTTCTTTGAGAATTTTGTACTATCAGCTTCAATGTTCTATTAATTCAAATTTCACCATTAGTTGGAATCAATATTCTCTGACCTTTCCCGAAACAACCGAAGTGTGATGTGCTGCAATCTTTAACACTCTAGCATTGTAGACCTCTGCTGTTGTTCTTGTACTGAAGAAGCTTGTATTGAAAAAAAAATGGCACTACCTGTATCCCTTTCTGTTCATTTCTATTCTATTGTATTAATTACTGTCAGCTTTCTTATCAAGGCTACTAGTATCATCATTGATTAATTATTTGTACTATTATGCTGAAACACTAATTCATGACTTTATGCATAAGATTTATTTTGTTTATTTCCTCTTTTTGTTTCTTTACAGGTATGCGAGAACCATCCCCAGGGTGTTGTTCTGGTGAAATTTAAGGATAGAAAGGATGCTCAAAAGTGCATAGAATTGATGAATGGGAGATGGTATGTGCTTGCCCTTTAGCCATGAACATAAAATGCATTTCATTTGAAACTTCTTGCTCATCTGGCATGACTTGATGTTATCAGAATTGGTAAGAACATACAGAATTTGGGAGTACCATCATAGAAGAATTCTTAATGGCATGCATATGTTGCTTACAAACACAGAGAATAAATTTCTCTTGGATATAACTTATAACACATAAGCCTGCGTTAGCACAAAAGGTCATGTGGTTAGAATTCAATTCATGCAATGCTATGAGAAATATGTTAGTGAATTGATACTTTCATCAGCCTGGAGCTTAGGCTTATCTTAAGAGTGACTAAGGTAGAAGGGGAGAAATCTTCTCCCTGAAAAGGCAATATGCTGATAGCCATGCCTTAAAACCTCAACTGTTCCATTAACCACTCTCTCCAAAGGGCTGCTCTTCTGATAAAAAACCCTTGAGTTCCCTTCCAGCCACACCATCCACAAAACTGAAAGAGGAATGGTAGACCAAAAGTCACTCCCCTTTCTGCCCATTCCAGCAACCTTCCACCCCTATAACAGAGCCAGAACAGAGCATGGGAAACACCCCTGATATGATATGGCCTTGAAGAAACACGTCCACATCTTATATGTGAAACTGCAATGAACAAAACAGTAATTAGATGACTCTTCCTCTTCCCTGCATAATGGGCACATTGGGCAGAGGGAATCCAGTAAATTACACCCTTTCAAGAGTGAAGGTTAACAGATTTAGATTGAAGCAAAGCCAACAGATGGTTCAAAGTATCGATACGCCTCGTATCGGTACTTAGAAACAGACGGAAATACATTTTTTTAGTTTTTTTTTTTCGAACTGTGGTTTTTGGGGAACTAAAAATGGTTTTTTTTTTTTATTAAAAAAGGGTGGGGTCCTGAAACACCTCGGGACCCAAAAGATACGATACGATACGGTACGCCTGATACGGGGCGTATCCTATCGATTTTTTGAACCTTGTTCTGAAACTTATGATATTTCCCAATCATTTGAGTTCCTCCTGAATTCTGGAGTCCAAGTAACAGATTCCCCATCCACCACCGAAGCTTTCCTGGTACTAGCTAAGTGGAGTTGAGGGAACAATTCGTATAGAGGTCTTTCTTCACACCAGCAATCCACATCCAAAATTTCAGCCCGATTCCATTTCCAATTATGTATTTAATGCCATTAACAAAACAGGGATAGCCTTGTAGATCCCTCTCCAATCATTGCATCCTTAAGGGGGGGCTGAAAACTAGCTATTGAAAATTCCTAAGCTAGCCATTAGAGGCGCACTAACATATTAGTTGTTAGAAATCCATTAATCAAAATAACTAGTGGTTTGGTGCTTCATATTAATTTAAGCAGCATCAAATTTTATTCAAGTCTTTCAAGTGGGTTCTGTTGCCAGGGTACATTGAAAGGGATATATCTCCTTTACATTAGCTTGTAGTTGCCTTGTTATATTCTTTCTGTTTATGACTCATGGCCTTCTTTCCTTGTTCTTTCTGTTTGCTTCCTTCAGGTTTGGTGGTAGGCAGATTCATGCCAGCGAAGATGATGGTTCTGTAAACCATGCCTTGGTCCGTGATCTTGATGAAGATGCTGCTAGATTAGAGCAGTTTGGTGCCGAACTTGAAGTTGATTGAGTTGTGCCATAATGTTTAATGTCTTTCTAATTAAATCAGTTTGAAAAATGATTTTCTATTGAAATCACCCTTTGTTAGAGCGTTAGATGTAAAGATCTAGATGAATTTTGAATTTATGTATCAAAAGCAAAAAGTGCCATCTCTAATCCCTATAGCATGCATGAATTCTTGTTTCCTCGCTTCGCTTCACCCGTTCCCCCCATCGCCGTCTGGCTCTAGTACTATTAATGTGGTAAGAAACATATCGGAAACATAGTTGCCAAGGCATCCAGGCAATTTTGGGATGCAAACAATGGGTTACCTGGTCACTTGGGTGTAAAGAATTTCATAAAATAAAATGCTGAAATTTGTCAAGTTTTCTAGTTTTATATTTAGATGCATGTTAATTGAAAATAGCAATTCTCTTTAAATTCTCTCAAAATATGGAAAATTATTTCATCTTTGAAACTTTTTTTTTTTCCTGAGAATCGCTCCTTTGATTCGTGTTAATAAGCAATTTTTCATATATTGTGCATGCCAATACTATATATATATATAGTTCTACTGGCACTAGCAGAGATAGCTGCTTGTATATCAAACTAGCAGACGGTTGGTGTGACTGACACGGGTAAAGCAACTGGTGAGGATGATCTGTGTCACTGTGGGGATAAAACAGGCTAGTCTTGTGCAACAGTTTTCAGAACTTAAAATTAGTCGTATTTATACTTTTGTTTCCCTATTTCGCTGAACGTATTCCACCATTCTTAGGAGGTTTCATCCATTATTTGTCCTGAACATAGAAATTTGGGGTTTGATAATTTGTGTTTTCTAATTAAAAGTAGGTATTGTATATATGTTAAAAAATATTGAAAAATAATGAAGGAAAATTTTCTCAAAGCTTTGAAACCTCTAATTGTGGTTCGACATGGCTACTGAAACAGTTGTTTTTTAGTAGCAAAGAAAGTGGTTTAGCTGAAGATGTGGTTTTAGAGGATGGAAATCTTCAAACTCATGGCACGCTTGCGAGGGTCTGGATCTAAGTAGGCACATGGTATGCAAGTTGAACGAGTACTTAACATTTGACAATTGTCAAAAGTTGTTTTTAATCTTTTCAAGGGTAGGCTGGGGGTAGGGGTGGATTTGAGCTGAGCTGAGTCGAATATTTGGTTATTTGAATTTGGCTCGTAGAAATAGTGTTAGGTTCAAGTTCGATTCAAGCTAGACTTGAGATCGAGCTTGGTTTGGTTCAAAAGCTCGAAGTTCAGGTATGACTCAGCTTGAGATTGATTGCAAGCCAGCTTTTTCTAAAAAATAAAAATTATATATATAAAAATAATTTTTTATTTTATATATAAAAATAAGAATTATAAAAATTATTTACTATTATACAGAAAAAATAAAAATATTATTATATATATAATAAAATTTATTTATTATATATATATTTGTGTGTGTGTTAAAAATTATTTATTTATTATACTATGCCTGATTAGCAAACGAGTCTATATATCGGGCTTAAGCTTAATTCGAAGCTCAGTTTAAACTGAGTTGAGCCGAGCTTTTCACGAGCCGAACTCAAATAGCTCGTAAAAAACCCGACTCGTGGCCACCACTAGCTGGGAGTATTTTAAACGACAAGTGTCAAAATTTTTTAAGTAATCATTAAATGTGTTTACAATTCTATGCCTACCTGATCCAGACTGCGAATTGTTAAATTGAAAAGTTTAGGATGCCGATCACAAGCAGTTTGGATTTCTTCTCATATTTACTTCCAACTTCAGTCGCAAATCCAATGCCAACATGTGATGGATTTGATCCATTGGATGAAAGGTTTGAATTGAATATCAATTGGTTTGGAAGTTGGAACTAATTAATCTGGATCACTTGAAGGTCATAGCACATTGTAACTATAGATTGAACCTCTTGAACATCTTAGTGTGCATCCATAAATCAAGGTTCAAAATCCCAATGTATATATATTGCTGTATATTGTACGATATTGATATGTATTAGTTTTTCAACCCATTGAAATACCAAATATAGGGACTTTGGGGGGTTCTTTATGTTTAATCATAATCCCTCTCGACATGTATATTGTGAAAAATTCAGGCAGAATAAATGAAAAAAAATAGAGTTCTGACCTTTTAAATTACACGATATGCCAAAAAATAGAAAAAAAACCAAAGTGTACATTTCTATATTTTAAACATTGCCAAAGTCATCATGAACCGACTTTGTAAGCAAAGAAAATCTAATCTTTACTACTATTATAAGTGTGAGTGATAGTCTCTTTCTGGGTCCAAAAATCATGGAGCGAGTGGCTTAAACTGGGTGGTAAAAACAATAAACTTTTTGATACTGCCACTACAATCCGAAGGAACAAAAATAGAATCCTTGGAGTAAAAGATGAAATTGGTAACTAGATTTATGAATGAAATAATATTATTGATCATTTTTGTACCTTTTCTGAAGATAGATTTAAAACCAAAGGTACTAGAGGCATTGAGGAGTTTACTAGTGATATTAATCCTTGCGTCTCGAGTGAAATTAATCAGAACATATCTATGGAGGTGTTTAATAAGGAGATATTTACCACTCTGCAATCAATCCAAGACCTCAAAGCCCGATGGATTAAATGCACTAGTTTTTAAATTCTAGTTAGTGATTGGGGACTGTCTACAAAGTTGTGAAGGCTTTTTTCCATTCAGAGAAAATGAATAGAGCCATTAATCATTATTGCCATTCCCAAAAATAAGAACTCAAATTTAGTCAATGATGATAACTGTCCAGTTAGTTTGTGTAACGTGGTGTATAAAATAATTTCCAAAATCTAGGTCAACCATATAAAGACTTATTTGGATGGCATCATATCTCCTTATCAAAGCGCTTTTGTTCCTAATCATCAAATTACTGTTAATATTATGATTGCTCATGAAATGTTTCACTATATCAGGAAAAAAAAAGTAGTGAATTATGACTTGCGGAGAAAGCTTATAGAGAAAATGCTTGTTAAATTTGACTTCCATCATCAGTGGATTGTTCGGGTTATGGAATTCACTAAATCTGCTTCATTCCATATTCTCATCAATGACACTCCTACAAGAGAAACTTTTCTATCTAAGGGAATTAGACAAAGATATCCTATTTCCCCCTACATTTTTATGTTATGTATGGAAGCCCTGACCTCAAGACTTAAAGAGAATCTATTATGGAGGAAAAGCTAATTGGGTGTAAAATCTCAAGAGGTGGGCTTAATATTCCCATTCTATAATTTGCCAGCGATTGCCTCATTTTTGCTAAAACCTCCATTAATGCTTGTCTAAAGATTAGAGAGATTCTGGATAATTTTGCTATGGCATCAAATCAGCATCCAAACTTTTCAAAATCTGTATTGACCTTCTCTAAGAATATATCCAATAGATTACAAAGAATCATGGCTAAAATTATTAAAATCTCTCTTGAGAGAAAATTGACCTCGTATTTGGGTGCTTCTATTCTGGAGGGCAGAGTCACAAAAGAAATGTTTAAGGGTCTTAGAGAAAAAATGACCAACAAGCTTGCTAAATGGAAAAATAAAATTCTCTTTTTCTTTCTAGTAAGCTAATCCTTGTTGATTCCCCAATTTATTATGAGTCCTTCAAGATTCCAAACACAGTGACTGATAACCTTGATGGAAAGCAAAGAGATTTTATTTGGACTAAATCTAATGAAAGAAAACCTATTCACCTGTTGTTAAGTTGCTATGGCACATCTTAACTCACCCAAAGAATCTATGGGTTAACGTTGTGATAAATAAATATTTAAAGAATAATAATTTTTGGAATGCTAAAGGCTAAAGCAAAGAAGGGGATATCGTGGGCTTGGAGGGGTATCCTTGCCTCCAGTGAGGTGATCAAAAGAGTAGGAACCTTAAGGTGAGTGAGGTTACTGATCATGACCACATCAGGACGCTTGTGCAAGAAATCCAGCCCATATTCCCATCCCCTCTTTTCCTAGAGAGGACATTATGGTGTGGAGACCGTCTCCTAATGGATAGTTTTCAATCAAGACAATTATGACAGAATAGCCCAATGAATGAGGCTCCCCCAATGCGGGGTCTGAGGAGGGACTGTTCTCAGCTCTGATTATATATGTGAGACTTGTGGAAACCTCAACTTCATCCAGATCTTCTAGTTTGATTGGTCATGAGTTCCATTCTTTACCCAGAATATATATGTCTTCAATATTGGTCGCTTGTATAACAGAAGTGTGACTAGTGGGAACCTCCAATCCTTGGGAACATGCCCTATTTATAACCCGGTGCAAGACATATTCCCTTCTGATCATCACCTTCCTCTTCTCCTGGCGTATAATGATGGCTAATAAAAATGGATTTGAAGCTGTTTGTCATGTTTCACAGACTAGCTTCTAGTCTTGTATCATCAGTAGTTCAATTATTATTTGATAAATTCTTCCTTTCCCTCTAAACTAACACAAAAATTGGGGGATGCATGTGGTTCTTCCATCTCAACTTCAATTCTGTTGATACCTTACTTTTTACTGATCAAAAACATCTCTTTAACCAGAAGGCAGCATGTAGATGCAGATGCTCTAGAATCTAGCTAGTTCGGTGATATATTATGGTTGAGTTTGGTACCATTAATTGCTTTTATACAACACCTACGATCCAATTCCCATTTGTGTGAGGCTGCACATTTATGCAAGTGTGCATTGTTTAAATCCCTTTTGGCCTTATATATAATGCACTTATTACATGTTTTACACTCTGGAATATTAATACATAAAATAAAACTATTTATAAATATATCAAAGCAGACACACACACACACACATACACCATGGCATTATCATGCGCTTATTACCAAGTTTTAATTTTAACAGTAGAATTAATACATAAAAAGAACAAAAGTTCTTATAAATATATAGCTAGAGGTAGTTCTGTTCTGTCTTCTCTCTTCATCATCTGGCCTGCATGCATATAAATCTTCTTTAGAGTTTAGACCAGCTTCAATGGTCGCATCATGGCATTGTTTTCGCCATCCAAAACCTGCAAATTAAAAGTTAATGAACAAGAAAACAAAATCGTAAGTCAGATCACCATTATCCCGCATCAAATAAGCCAAAGAAGGAATTAATATCCAGAGAGTAATAATTAGTACTCTTACGTTGAAATGGTAGACATATCCGGGTTCAGCTTTAATGTTCTTAAGAGAAGGCTTATTGCCGTCCGGGAACTTGACGACGACAGTGGTCTGGCATCCTGCTTCTATATTCACCGTGTTCTTCCATGCTTTCTGGTAGTTGGGTATCGCCACCTCTTCCCTGCTTACAAATTTATTCACTTTGCAGGCGGTGGCGTTGCCGTCCTTGCCCTTCAGCATGCAAGCCTTGAAATCAGTCACATTGCTCACCAGCTTCACAACCTTAATTGCCTGAAACGTAGCCAAGTGTATGTGCAGAGGACGATTTTCCTTGGTCAGATTAATCACTTCCCACACCTCGCTCTTACCTGCTTTGGGTTTCTCCGTCGCCGGATCCTGAAACTTTCTCCCGTTGATGTAGAGAAATGGGTTTTTGCCACCTTTGGTCGACGGCTTCTCGTACATGGTGATGTATCTCGTCGTCTTCGCGCCAAGTCTGGTTGCCTTCACGGAGTTCGGTTGAAAGTCAGGAACCCTGGAGTTATCAGTCGGTGGCTTCTGACCTTTGGGAACCACAACTGTAAACTGCATGATCCTGTGAAACTGATTCTTGCCTTTCGGGTACGGGTACGGGGCGTCGTTGATTAAATGGATTCAGGTGTTATTGCGCAAGTTGGCGAAGTCGATTATCACGTCGGCAGTCTCGAACGGTGCTAGGAGTATCTGGCTTGTCCTGACCGGCGATGGGAGGTAGGACGAGTCGGATCCTAACTGGATGAAAGGGGGTGCCTGGTTTTGGTTTGGCAGCTGGAGATGGAACCGGAAATAACGTTTGTTCGAGACGTTGGTGATACGGAAACGATACCTCCGTGGTTGAACGTTCAAGAACGGCCAGGCCTTGCCGTTAACTATGATGACATCCCTGTCGCCGGTCGGGTCTACGGTCATAGATTCGCCGTTGCCTGAGAAGCTCCGATCGAAAATGACCAAGTGTCGTTCGAACTCCGGTAAGAAGTTGAAGATTCTGGTTTCTTGGTCCGGGTCACGGACTACGTAAGCGCCAAAGAGGCCGGCGAGAACGTTGACACGTGCTAACCCGATAGCAAAATCGTGGTAAATGAGGTTCCCTGGGCCGGCGGGTGGTTCGTTGTTGTAGGTGTAGGTTCTGGTTTTGAATGCCGGTCCGGTGTCATTGAATTTTTGGGTGAACCAGGCAAGGGGGTGACCGTCGATCTGTGGGTCCTGAACCCCACCGTGGAGATGGACGACGGTTGGGATGGCACGGCCCTTGGGAGTGGAGCTGAAAAGGTGAGTGTCGCCAAGGTAATTGGCCCACGTCACATGGGTTGGTTTTCCCGGTCGGGCCTCAATTATTGGACCGGGCACGCTGGCTTTGTCCTTGGATACACCATACGCGAACACATTGGTGGGACGTAAATCACGGTGGAATTTCTGCAAGAAAAAGAACACAGATAACATGTAAGATGTAACTATACACCTCCATCTTCCACGGTAAATCAGGAATAAAGTGTGTGATGAGTTCCACGTGGCTGATGATTTGTTACCAAATCAGCAATGGGACCCATGTTGAGACTTGAGCGGTTCATACCCATTTCGTCGGGAACATGCCCATGGTGAGTCTATCCGACCCGGATTTAGCTTTGGGGTTCCAATAACCGTAGACCGTGGGCAGTTTTGGGAGTTCATCCACGAACTGTTGCAAGGCTTTGGCCTGGTAAGTGATGGTGCTTATGAGCAAGGTAACTGCCACCAATAGCTTCTGCATCTTCACTATTCTTTTGCTGTCCATTCTGTCTGTGATCCATTTTCAGATTTTGAAATCAAAACATCATCTTCACTATTGGGATTTTAAATTAAAAAATAAATAAATAAAAATCCATTGACCACCCACTTTGTTATAAAACCAAAAACCAAAATTCATTGACCCATTAACCCTGTCAGGAAACTTAATAATAAAATAATAACAATAAAAGGTTATTGTGAAGAGGTTGGATGAAGGAAATGGAGAAAGCATGGTAAATCAATACTCTTAAATTTTTTTAACACCTATCTCTTGAAATACTTCCAACCTAAAGATAACTTTTAACAATTGTCAGAATATTTATAAGATGCTCATCTGATGTTGTGCCTACAGATTCATTCAGATTCAGTCCCCAAATGTACGAATAAAGAATTAGTGATAGCAGGGATGCACAGGCATGAAACTCATCAAATTGAGAGATAGTGATCCCAATAGAATTACTGTGCTCATAAACCTAATTAAGGCTGCATTTGGCATTTCTTATTTTAAGGACTTAACTCCTTTTTGCAGTTAAAAACTGTGTTCAAAAGAGTATCTTATCTGCAAAAGTAAGAAATCCTTAAAATGAGGAATGCCAAATGGAGCCTAGCTAAACCCCAGCAGAAAACTGATATGATGATGATGTAGCATACCTACTTTAATTACATATCTTTGGGAGAGAAGTATGACAATCAATGAGATTGATGATAAATGACTGCCACCATTACCTGCCCTATAAATAGGCAAACATGGCCACTGGTTTACCGCATTTGCTTCCCCCCTGTTTGAGAATAGAGAGATCTGATTTGTTCAAATTATGGGTAAATCAGCATTGCAAAGCTAATCCAAATAAATTAGCCTGCTGCGACTCAGTTTAGTCAAAGCCGAGTTGAAATTAAAAATAATTATTTGATTTGTTTTTAAAAAGGAAGAAAACAACTGCATGTATCGGATCATCCGACTCCCTTGTTTTAACAATAATTAATAGTTATGGAGTATCATTCATTTCTAATTAATTATTAAGACGTCAGAGTAATGGCTGCATTAATTGGCTTAAACAAACCTTGAGATTGCAAGTTTGGAACTGTTGAAGCTTTTATTTACGTAAGAACCAAAACGGCTGGACCATTTCTTTTTTATTAAATTAGATGCTCGATCGATCGTATTGATGTTTTGACTATTACATCACGCCTCCATTTAATACTAATACTATTAAGGGCTATAAACAGGTAGCTACATAAAAACTGACATGCATTCAGATTTGAGCTATGGAAACCTCACGTCAGAACAAAGACCATTTCTTTTCTTGCTGATGATGGTTAGTTTTGGAATCGGTCTCCGTAAAAGACATGTAACATGCCACGGATGCAATTTTGCAAGATGGGCTGGATTTACTTTAGTCTAGGGCTGATCGTGGGCCAGGCCCGGGCTAGGCTTAGCACCAATTCTAAGGGCTTTAAGTTAGGCCCGGGCTCGACCCGGCCTGCACCCCGGGTCTAGATTGCAAGTCCAATTCCAGCTCTACACAGGCCTGGGTCAGGCTTATAGGCTTTCTAGGCCTAACTATAAAGACTTTAAGCCCATGAAATCAAATAATACAATTTAATTTATTTAAAATTTTTAATTAAGTAATACGTAAATGTAATACACACAAAAAAATTACACAAGCCAAAGTTAAATTAGGCTTGGCTAGGCTTTAGGCCTATGGCACATAGCCTCATTTAATTATTAGTCTTGAATTAGCTTGGGTTATCTATCTTTTGAGGAGCGCTTTCATTTTCATTTTTGAGCAATGTGAGATTTGGAACAACACTAAATAATTAGTGTTGTTTTGCCTTCACCTATATAAGGCTTTGCTTAAGAGGGCTCATACTTGAATTTACTCAATTGTTGGCATACGTGTTAATACATTTCAGTTCATAAATATTTATTTATATGTTAAAATAAAATGTAAGATTTTTATATTTATTTATATAATAATAAACATATATATTATGGGCTTGGGCTCAGGCCGGGCTATACACAAAAATCTGGGCCCAAGCCCAAAATTTGTGAGCTGGGCCTGGCCGGGCCAAGAATGACCAGCCCTACTTTAGTCCAATTATTTTACTTGTTTGTAGTGTAAATTTGGTTTGCCTTGGTGTAAATCTATAGGGATGCAAATAGGTTGAATGTAAATCTTGGTTCACTTTTGCTTAAATTTACTTTGTTTTATTTGCTTGTAAGAAAGTAACGAAGGCCCTGTTTGGTACATCTTTCCACGTGAGCTGTCAGTTTTTTAGAAGTCTGGCAGCTTGCATTCCAGTCTTCCTCCGTTTGGTTGGAGGGAGATCTTTCCGCCGAAAGACTATGCACCGAAGGATGCGAGAAGCTTGATTTTAACTTATTTTGAGAAGCTAGAAATGGAGTTTTTCACCTTTTTCATCTGCTCAAGTCTTGTCTTTGTACGAAAAGGCATGCCTCCAACCAAATGATTTATGGGCTGCCAAGATCTTTATTTAAAAGCTCACACCTGTCTTTTGGCTGTTAGATCTTCCAAAATATCTTTCAAAATAGACTTGTCAAACAGCACCTAAAACAATGTACTTCCTACTTTAAATGAAAGAGAAGGGAGACAACATGATATTTGTTTGGAAGGAATAAGGTAAGAAGGAAACTGATGTTATCCCCCCTTTATGTTATACAGAAGTAAAGTGAGAGAGAGACGAAGGTATAAGCAAATTTTGCATCAGCCTTCTATATGAAAAATTTGCACAAACTACCAATGTGTGCAAATGAGGCAAAACTAATTTTGCATTAGGTTATATATAGTGTAAATCATAGTTACAAACAACCTGTGTTCTAAACTGAACCAAGCACAAATTTGTATCTAGCTCAGTGTTTGCATTGCAAACAAATAGAGCCTATAGTGTATTTTTCATACTTCTTTAAAGAACTATTTTATACATGCAAATTTGAAAAGTTATGTACATGGTGCTTCAGTATTATCATACTTAATCATGTTACACCTAAAAAATTATGTACATGCATGCATAATTTATGTATAAAAACAATAAATCCATATGCCTATGTCAGGACGAGGTCAAGCCTTAAAGTATTGATATCTATTCATAGTTCTTGGGGTGGGTATTAATTGGTTAGGATTTGGGCACATGATGAGGCCAAATTTGACCACCAACCAGAGCCAGCCATATTGTGCTGAGATTGAAGATTGTCCTCATGCATAGGTTTCTTGGGCCGGTTCGAAAAGTTGTTTTCTAATGGGACTAAAACTCCCTGGGGAGAATGGTACATCTACTATAAGTATATGTTTGACATCGATCATGTAGTTGCAGCATTGTTTTTTGAGAAAAGGGTGCTATTGATATATGGTGATAGTGCGTGATCTGGAAGCTCCTAATTGGAGGATGATTTGAACCTTATTCGTATAACGAGCTGAATCAAGCTATAAGACAGAGGACTAGAGCACCCGGGGCGGTTAACCCGACGAGGTCGCTCCGATACTTAAGTTAGTACTATGTTGTGATTGTGAGCTAGAATATGAGTGCTAGAGAGCTTGGATGCAAGTAATCGCGCGTACGTGGACCATGGAGGGGTTGACGCCTTTATATAACCGAGTTATTGCGGGTGTCCTAGAACAATTCCGAGATCTACAACCTGAATGGGCAAGATCCGTTCCCGCTTTAGTTGGGGAGTAACGCATCAGTCAATGAACTTCATTATCGCCACCGATTTGGATGGGGAGAAGATAAGTCTTATCGTTATGCGGTATGACCCCGCAATATCTGAAGTCTGCTGGGAAGCTACTAGGATTTATTATGTATCACTTCGGTTCCTAGGCCCCAAACTCAATTAGTAGCCAAGGTGAGCTGTTTTCGAAGTGACTTTACTCCGAGCTCTGCATAGTGCTGACTAGGCTCCCCTTGCTGAGTTATCATCCTAAATGTAGATCATGTCCACGTGACTTTTATTTACCAGATCATGCCAAATTACTCCTCATCAATTGCCCCCCACTCCTTGTGGCAGGGGTCCTAACCCGGCGCGGGGAGTTCACGACGAGGTTAGGTGGATTTTGCACGAAATCTAGGTGATGTGGAGGGGGAGTCGTTGGTCGGACGCGCTTAACCGTTCGGTTCAACCAGGAAGTAACCCAGATCGCGTACTTGGTAAGCGCGGATGTCAAGCTGTTTATATACTCCATGGACGCCAAAACACGTGCTAAATCGATTTCAACCTCGGGGGGTGTGCAACTGGTTTCCTTAGGAGCCATCGGATCGTGTTGATCTTGACTATTGATTCCCAGATATATTGGCTATAAATAGGGGCCAAAGGGCCCATTTTATTCGCCATAAGTTTGCAAATCCACAATCTTTGAGGTCGCACTCAAGTCTTCCAATTCGGTATTAGCCTTTTCTAGGTCCGAGGTTGCCTCCTTTTTTTCGGTCTTCCTTTTGGTGAGTCCACCTTCCTTTGCTTTTCCTTTTGATTCTGTTGTCCTTTCCTTTAATATGTCTAGCCTTAGCTTAGATAGTCTTTTAGACGAGAGTGGCGAGTCCGCTAGGGCCGAGGTGGGTACCTCGGCTCAGACCGTGGATCCTCATCCTACCGAGGTGGTCACTTCAGGACATGATGCAGTCCTCAGTCCGCCCGAGGTGAACTCACCTCAGTGAGAGCGAGAGGCCTCTAGTAAATCAGCTTCCACCTCACACCGAGGTCGGCTGCCAAACAACTTCGGCCCATCGATAATGACGGCGAACAGGCTCCTAGCCTTAGTAGCCCGGTACAGACTCCCTAACGACCTTGTATATAGCATCCCCTTAGGCAACTTTCCTTAGGATCATGATCATAACGAGATTGTGATCTTCGAGGAGCAGCTCGTAGCCGGTCTGCGTCTTCCACTTCACCCTCTTATAATCGAGATCGTTAAATTCTTTAACATTACCATAGACCAGCTACACCCAAATTCTATCCGTAATATCGTAGGAACCATTTCTCTTTTTCAGGATTACAACTGTCCCCTTGACTTCAACATCTTCTCTTCGATCCTTTCCATTAAGAAAAACTTGTCCTACATTCTGCCCGAGCACAGGCAAACTTACTACTTGTCACCTCGTTTCAGATACAAACTGTTGCACAATCTCCCTAATAAGGTCCCAGCCTGGAAGAGGTGTTATTTTGTGATCCGCAACACCGAGGGGTGGCCCTTCCCGACTCACTTGAGGACAACCATCTAGGACCTCGACGTTAGACTGGACCTGAAGACAAGGGAGGAGGTTCGATCTTGGGCGAGGCTCAGCCTAAAGTTTGAAAACTTCATGACCGAGGAGAAGCTCATGCAGGCCGGCCTAAGTCCTCTTGGTAGGTCGCTATTTGCTGTACTTTTTCTATTCATTTTACTTTGGTACTGTATCTGACTTAGCTCGTTTTTATCGCAACTGCCATGGACGACATCTTTGCCGATGAGCTCTTCGAGAGCATGAAGAAGGGGAAGAAAAAGAAGAGAGCCTCCAAAAAGGCTTGCATCGAGACTGAAGCAGCCACAACTGAGGCTGTCATTCTTGAGCCCAAGCACACACCAATTGCCGAGCAGCCTCCAATAATTGATCTGGTCGAGGAGGACTCAGGCAAGGCCACCCCACCCCGCATGCTCGAGGAGGCTACGTCTTCAAAGTCCGTCCTAGCAACTGCCACTTCTTCGGGCAGCAATGCTCCAATTCGGAGCATTTTGACTCTGAAGTTCGGCCTTCTCAAGAGCAAGGATGTGGTGTTCACTTAGAAAATCGCTCATTGGGCCGACTTGCCAGTTGCTCAGCTCGAGGCCCAAGCGGCCACACACTATATGGTGGTATGTTCTTGAACTTATCTTTCAAATTGTCTTATACTTAGATTTTTTGTATGCTGATACTCATTTTCTTCTCTTGGCAAGTGAACTCCTCCATCAACGCCTTGGATTATCAGTTAGAGGTGAACCTAAAGTGGTCTCTTGAAGCTGAGGAGTCTTCCCAAAATGCCCCACGCTGAACTGAACTTAGCTCGCAACGAAATCAACCAACTGAAGAATGATGCGTGAGCTAAGAAGGAGATGCTAACTTTGCCGATGTCAAAGAAGAAGGAGCTCGAAGAGCGTGAAACAACATTGAAGAGGGAGGTCGAGAACCTCGAGGCCCACGTGAAGGAATGAACCAAACTACTGCTTCAGGCGATGGAGGAGGCCAAGGTTAAGGCAGTTGAGGAGTACAAGTCCTCAGTGGAGCTTCGGGAAAGGTTGGTCGAGGCAGGGACAGCAGGTTACTGCAAGGGGTTCAAACTCAACAGGTGGTTGACCCGCCATGAATTTCCCCACCTCATACAACTCCCACTCCACAATCCATTGGGAACTTCATTGCGAGGTAGTAGGTTGATACTACTGTGTGTAAAACATGCGTAATAGGCCGACCTACGATTGCGTTGTATGGGGATGGGGTAGTGACCACTAGGAATGTGTGCTCAAACCAGACAATATTTGGCCACATGCTCGCCTTCACCAGTACTATGACACGACCTATAAGCCTAACTTCTTCTCCACTTAGCCCTACTAGTGGGGCGTCTGCTGGTGTTAGATTGCTCTGTTGTAATTGTAGTTTGTCAAAGGTTTCCTTGAAGAGGATATCTGTCAAACTACCTGATTTTACCAATACCCGCCTTACTTCAAAGTCATTGATGACCATCTTCACGATCAGGGCGTCGTTATGAGGATACTGGATCCTATAGGCGTCGTCATCGGTAAAGTAGATCGGTTCTTCAATCTTTCTCTACTTTGTGCTTTAGCTCTCGGAATGATGTTCTCCCAGCCGCCACTATGCACCCTGCTACAATAGATACCCGGATGATCATATTAATCACTCCATGGATCGATCTCTCTTCTGGTAGCGGGCGAGGTGGCTGTTCGTTCTGTCTGACACTCTCTGGGGCATCTTTTTCTCGTTCTCCTTGTTGGTTCTTCCATTCATTTTCTTCGTGTAGAATGTGCTTTTTCAAGTATCCACGACGGATCAACTCTTCAATTTCATCGCGGAGGTTTCTACAGTTTTCTGTATTGTGACCGTGGTCCCGATGAAAGTGACAATAGACGTTCGGGTTCTTAGTCGTTGGGTCTCCGCGAAGTCTAGGTGGCCATCTGACGATAGGGGAATCCTTTATTGCCATTAGGATCTCTCCTCGCTTTGTGTTCAAAGGGGTGTAGTTCGTTCTCTCCACTAGAGGGGTCCTGGAACGCCGACCCAACCTGTAACTTCGCGAAGGGGATTTGCTTCTTCGCTTGGGGGACTTACTTTTCTTTCTTTTCTTGTTGCTCGTCCCCTCTTCTTCCCTCTTCCTTTTTTCTCCTAGTTAGTTGTCAGTTTTCTAGTTTATTTCCTTTTCAGTGATGATAAACCGGTCTGCCAACTAGAGGAACTCAGTGATATTTTTTGGTTTGTTGGCTACAACATGCCACTTGAATTCTTTATGGATGATGCCTTTGCATGCTGCGATAAGATGTACTGCTGGGTCAAGGTCTGGTATCTGTAGGCATGTATCGTTAAAGTGTTTGATATAGATGTGGATTGACTCTCTCTCCCTCTGCACCACGTTCAGAAGGCTCTCCTATGACTTCGGACACTTCTTACTAGTGATGAAGTGGGTTGTGAACATGTCTGCGAACTGCGCCCAACTTCCAATGGAACCTGACGCCAGGTTTTTGTACCAAGTATGAGCTACTCCTTTGAATGTGGTGGAGAAAGCCATGCACATACAAGCCTCATCGGCCCCGGCGAGGTGCATTTGGGATTGGAACGTGTCCAAATGATCATTGGGATCGATTGACCCATCGTACTTGTCTAGTGGTGGGGCCTTGAAATCTGTCGGCATGGGGGCTGCTAGGAGCTTGGGTGTTAGGGGAGAAGGCTGATTGAAAAGAGTAGGCATTGTTCTTGTGGCCACCGAGCTCACATCCTCTCTTTCCCGACCTTGGTTAATCGGATGGTTGGGCTTTGCTGCTGGATCATTTCTTGATGATGAACGGCGAGTCTTGCTACGTCGCCATTGCTGCTTCTTTGGTGGAGCGACATTTGTACTGCCGGCCTCCGTGTTGTTAGGCATTTCGATCTTACTTCGAATAGTAGGGCAAGCTAGTTCGGAGATTCTTCTCGCCACCTCCTCTTCATCATGCATTCGATGTTGGTTGCTGCGAGGAACCGAGGGGTCTCTCCTGGAGCCCGCACCTCGGACCTCAGATCGATGCTCAACATGGGAAATTTGCCGATAGCACCTCTCGGGCTGGCTAGGTTCGGGTCTATTCCTTGGGCTTTCTCTTCGAGAGGCAAGGGGTATGTCAGTCACCTACAACACCCAGGGGCGGGGTACATTCCGAATCGGGGGCCAATACTTGCGAAGTTCTCTCCCTACGAGGTGGGGACTAGCATTGATTGTTCGCGGGTTGGTTTGGTTGTAGTGGTGGGAATTATTGCTGATGCTGCTGATAAAAGTAATATTGCTAGAACTGATGACTCTGTTGCATTTGAATCTGCATCATTCGGACACTCTGGACGAGGTGGCTGAACTAGGAGTGTCCAATCCCAAGGGGAATCACGGAAGGCTCCGAGAATGTGGTGCTCACTTGGGGGAGTGAGACACTCACTTGTTGGGCAACGTGGGGTGAAAACGGTGATGGGACTCCAGATATGGTCAGAGGAATGGTGAACTGGCCGTTTGTCACCTAGGGTCCTTGGAGAGCGACTATTTGCTACTTTTGCCCCCATGTGATGTTCATGTTACCTTTACCGTTGTGGCTCGAAGATGCCATTGAGGTTGAGACTGAGTTTGAAACTGTAAAGAGATTGGGATGACCTTTTGATTGTGTTCCCACAGACGGCGCCAATTGATGGTGCACGATCTGAAAGTTCCTAGCTAGAGGATGATTTGGACCTTAGTCGTGTAGCAAGTTGGACCAAGTTGCAAGACAGAGGATTAGAGCACCCGGGGCGGTTAACCCGGCGAGGTCGCTATGATGCTTAAGTTAGTATTATGTTGTGATTGTGAGCTAGAATCTGAGTGCTAGAGAGCTTGGATGCAAGTAATTGTGCGTACCTGGACCATGGAGGGGTTGACGCCTTTATATAGCCGAGTTATTGCGGGTTTTCCGGAATAGTTCCGAGATCTGCAGCCTGAATGGGCAAGATCTGTTCCCGCTTTAGTCGGGGAGTAACGTATCAGTTAATAAACTTCATTATTGCTGCCCAATTCGGACGGGGAGATGATAAGGCTTGCCATTATGCGGTATGATCCCGCAATATCCGAAGTTTGTTGAGAAGCTATTGAGATTTATTATGTGTCACTTCGGTTCCTAAGCCCTGAACTCGATTAGCAGCCGAGGTGAGCTATTACCAAAGTGACTTTACGCCGAGCTCCGCATAGCGCTGACTAGGCTCCCCTTGCTGAGTTGTCATCTTACGTGCAAATCACGTTCACGTGACTTTTATTTACTGGGTCATGCCAAATTACTCCTCATCATATGGCTTGGAGCACCATGCCTTTTTTTTTGTTTGAAATCATTGCTGCAAAGTAGAATATTTTCTGAAGCAACAACTTTTTCTATTTGTTACCAATGCTCCAAGAAATGTTTTCTATACTTCTACCCATTATCCACTGTCACATCACTGCCCTATTGGCAGCAACGAGCTGCAGCTCCAAGAAATGTCAAATTTGGCATTGCTCCAAGACATGTCTTCCCGATTTCTAAGACATGACTTATAGCACCATTTTCTATGAAAAAACGGTTCGAAACAAAAGGCTATTTCTTGAAGCACTATTTTTTTCTACATGGTGCTGATAATGTGGCGCTGTTTTCTGGAACAACAGCAACAGTTCCAAACAAACGCTAAATAAACGAGACACTGCGAATAAGGTACATGTATATTTTGTAGAACTCTTTCAACCCTCACCTTGTCCTTTCACTTTCCTCGACAATCCATCCTCCTTGTCTCTCCATCCATTTATCGACTTAAGTATTGGAAAGTTCTTCCTCAGGAACACACCTCAGCCCTCGGGGATTTATGGCATTGCAGGTCTTTTAGAAGTAGTTCAGTTCGCCCAACCTCTCCTTAGCTTGTCCAGCTCCCGATTTTCTCTACTCTTATCTATTGCCGGTTTCCAATGACTACAAGGCCAATGTGTTCTTATTATACTCTTGCTTAATTACTTGTCATAATAATATGGCTCTAAAATTTACCTCTTTTATATATATATCCCTCATAAATAAAACATAAATGCATATTTTAGTTGTTACACTTGAATCCTGTAGGGGCTGTAATTCTTTTTAGCAATAGCAAGTCAGCAACACACTAACAACCCTCCTTCAAAGTTGGTGGTAACCAGTAATGGGACTCGAATTCGCATCTGCATTGGGACAACCCAACTAATGTACCAACTAAGCCACCACTTGGTTGGTTATCAAAGTAGTTTTTCTGCACATATACCTTATTTATATCCATATGAGTCTTAAAACTCAGCCACCATAGTTCTTTTGCATATATACTTTATTTATAATCATATGAGGCTTAGATTTAATTCCATATATGTATTTTTAGGGATTTATTTGAGTTTCCCAAGCATACAATGTGTATCTTAAGTTTTTCAAAAGATTGTGTTTCAAATAATATTTGTGTTGTAGAGAGGAGGGGTAGTTTTGTCTTTTGGTACTCTATTTTATATTGTTATTGTAATGTGTACATTATACATTACTGTACCTCAATATACTTTATCTTATCTTGCAAGGACAGTTTCAACCTTTTATTCATTTAATAAAAATGTAGTTTCTAGGTTGGTTTGATTGATTGAGACCAACCAAACAATATTTGGCTCTTCCTTGTTTTGATCATGGTTTTCAAAACCAGACCAAACCAGATGGTCAGACCGGAAAAACTGGGAATCAGTCAGGTGACCAGTTCCGTTTTTCCAAAAATCAGATTTTTGTCAAAAAAACATTGATTCGATTAGTAAACTGCTGATCTGGACAGTTGAACCATTCGAACCATTCAGGGGTTTTGACCATTTTTATTTTTTTATTTTTATTTTTAACATGGTAGGCTTTATGCAGTCCTTTCTTGGGAGGCCGAGCTGGGCATTGAGCAATAAGATGCCACATGTCGAAATTCTTGCAATGAAATGCCACGTGTTCAAATTCTTTACACTCATAGTACAAAACCTTTGAAAAATCTTTCTTCCCCTTTTGTTTGGTAGCTAGAAAATTGTATCCATGCAATGCTCCTTATTATCAAGAGAAGAGTAAGTAAAAAGCCAGGTTTCCTCTCTTAATAACTCACCAAGAATAATATCCAAATTTGGCACTATTTTCCTATCTATACTATTTGATAGTATTGTCTCATAATTAAGTTGGAGGTGTATAAAAAATGCATAACTTTCCTCTTATCAAAGTCTTTCTTCATAGCCTTTACATAATAGTTTGTAGATAAATCCTTGGGCAAATCAATTCATATCCAGTCTCAAGATTTACCAAACCAACACCTTCCTTTTTTGTTCTTCATCACTTCGGTTCTATAGGTAATCCTCTTCCTCTTAGTCAACAACTATAAGTTTATTACAGGAATAATCTAGTTCATTTAACACCTACAGCTCTTCCTTTAACACTAAAACTGGTCATCTTTTTTCACCCACCTCCATTGGAAGTTCTCCTCCCTGTTATCTCACCTGCATCTACTCCCTTACATCGTTCCCCTCATATTTTTCATTTTCCTGACCACTATGGGTTTTCCTCTAATCATAGCTCTCTCTTTGTTGTATTATCTTCTACAAATACACCTTGCTCTTACCACCATGCCATAGTAGTTAAACATTGAAAAGAGGCCATGGACTAAAAAATTTAGGCCCTACTAGAAAATGACACTTGGGACCTTGTCTGACATCCTCTGAATGCTTTTATCATTGAAAGCCATTGGGTCTCACAATTAGCAACACATGGTTTCAAATAAGAATATGGAATTGACTATTATAAGACATTTGCAAATGTTGCCAAGATGATTATTGTTCACTTACTTTTAGCTATTACTACTATCTAATGTCAAAAATGTCTTCCTTCAATGGGCATTTACAGGAAATTATATATATGAAGCCTCCCTAGATATTGTGATGATCTCTACTTGGTGTACAAATTAAAAAAATCTCTTTATAGTTTTAGTTTGAACCTTTTTGTATAGTGATTTTTTTAGGGATAAAGAAAAAAATTATTAAAATAAAAAGATAAAAAAATACAATGAAACTAGCCAATAGGATGGCTTAAAAGATTTAAAATGGAGTCAAGCACAAAAAACCAAAAAACTCTATAGCCACACAGGAACACCTTACTCCAACGAATCTCAAGGAAAAAAACTCCAAACATCCTGAAAGGCTGAAAGCTCAACAACTGAAGAGATCAAATAACAACCAAGCCCATGCGCGACTAGCATCTGTCCTTACCTCTTCCTCCTTTCCCTTTACCCCTTCTTTCTACCACTGCTGAATCCACATAAAAATCTACAAGTCTTCGCAACTTTCTACTCCCGGGGATTCCCCCAAACCTGAATCCCTCACTCCCTCCACAGAAGTCTTCTTCGTCGCTATCTACTCTTCTTCTCTTTCTTGTCTTCCCAGCTTCTTCGTTAAATTTTTGAAAAACCACTCTAGTGGACTTCTCCCTGCCCCAGAGATGTAGACCAGAGACTTTGCCACCTGAGCGTCCTTCTCCACTCGGGGTTCAACAGTTCTAGACACCTCGTCCACTATACCTGGTTCAGGCACTTCCTTTTGTCCAATATTCTGAGTCGTCATCAAGTTATGAGGCATCTTCTTTCCTTTTTGCCCCCCACTGAAATAAACACAATCAGCTCCAATTCTCCCTCTTCTAGAATTGGGAAGGTGTTCATTTCTTGAGGACATAGGAATTTTCTCTCTATTTCCACCGAGTACCACACTCTTCTATTATCATTTGTCTTACAAATTAACTTTAACCTAGCTTTCTTCACATTCCATGTAGTTAGGATTAAGTTTTCAAATTTCTAGCTAAAATGGAATGCGACTTGGCTCATGTAGGTGCAATGGCCATTTTCAGTGGATCCCAAACTGGTGGAACCAGGACTAAGCACCCCTCTCAGTCCGGCCTTCTCTCTTTCTCGAATAGCCATTTCCCTGCCCCCACTGGAGTTCCAAGAGTCCACGACCCTAACGGGCCTGTCAAAACAAGATCATACCTCTCTGATAAGTGTGCCCCATGAGCCTAGTAGAACGATTCACTTCTGACACCTAACTCGTACCTCCCTTCCACCTCTATTTTTTAAGTCCAAATTTAAAATTGAGATAGGAATTAAGGAAAGGGGAATGAGCGAGAGATTAACCTGTGTGGGCTCCACTTCCCTTGTCTCCCTCGATTCCAGACTTCCAGTAGCAACATTGAGGTATATTGAATTATTGACTCTCATATGACAGTGCCCGCCAAGTTCCACCCAAATTTAAATGACGTGCTCTCCTTCCCAGCGTTGGCATTGTCCTAATCTTCCATCGGCCGGTTTCCAGGTAGTGATTTTGGAAGCTAGTTTTCAATAAAGTACTTTTAACTATTCTCTTTTACTCTCAAGTGAGCCCAAGGATTAACTCTCCTCTTTGGTGTATATTGATCATATATTGATTACAGGGGATGATGCAAATGACGTTGCAAATCTAAAACTTCTTCTTTGTAGCTATTTTAAAATGAAAGATCTTGGTCCAGTTGCTTATTTTCTGGGACTCAAAAATAAAAGTTCTTTGTAGGGGTATTTTTTTTCAACCAACAAAATCTAGTAAAGATGGCCTGTCCATAGTTTTCAAGGTGCCAAGGTGAGGTTAGGCGAGGCGGGCGCCTAGGTGGCACCTAGGTGATGGATTTTTTTCAAGTAAAAACATGTATCGTAGGGTAGTTCCCTAGGTTCCATAATCATATTTCCTTAATAAATATCCATACTTTTCACAAGAAAAGCATAAACTTCATGTTAAAGTAAAGAAAATCAACATATTCCAACATATTCATGAGAAGAAAAAGAGGAAAGAAAATAAAATTCAAAAAATATAAGGGTTGAACCCGTATTTCTGTTATAGGAAAAGAAGAAATTAGTATACAAAAACACAAAATTAGTAAAACAAAAGAAGAAAATGTGCTGATTGAACAACATTTTATGTTCTTTCTTACTTATTGGTTCAGGTTTTGAAGTCTTTGAGGGTTCAATACAACATTTAGCAATGTTTGTGTTGATTAAACCCTAACAAATAAGAAACTAGCAAAAAGAAATTAATATATAAACACACAAAATGAGTATTTTAGTTTAAAAATGTCTATTTTATAATTATAACCTTAAAAAATTAAGAATATAAGAGTTTGTTATAACACGCTATAAAAATTTGCTTGGTAATTAGGCGAGGCGAGACTCCAAGGGCGTCTTGTTGCCTTGACACTATGGGCTTGTCTTACTGATTTTAAGTTGGTCAACACTCAATCTTAAATTAGGATGATGATGATTTGCTCCCGGATTCTACTTTGCATCGGCAACTTGTTGGTAGTCTAATCTATTTAACTATAACTTGGTTGGATATCTTTTGCCTTGTTTGGCTTGTTAGCCAATTTGTTGCAGCTCCTCATTGACCCATTGTTTTTGTTGTTCTTAGGACCATTTGTTATATATGTAAGGGGGATAATCTCTTATGGTTTGTTTTTCTCATCCTCCTCTACTTGGAGCATGTGTTGATGCAAATTGGACTAGTTTTCCTGACACACTTGCTCTATTACTGGTTGGTATGGCTTCCTTGGCAATTCCATCAATGTAAGAAGTAACAAATTATGTCCAAATCATCTAGTGAAATAGGGTATGAAACAATGCCCTCTATTTTTAGTGAAATATTTTGGCTCAAAACTCCACTTCATGATATGGACATTGGTCATTCTTCTTCCATTCCTCTCTTTACTGACAATATGAGTGCAATTAAGATAGCATCCAAACCAATTTTTCATGAACATATCAACAATATAGAAGTAGATAATCATTTCGTGAGAGATCTTCTCCTTATTGGCCATATTTTTCTTCCCCACGTTTCTTTTGGCATGCAGCTTGAAGATCTATTCACCAAAACTCAGGCCAAAAACATATTTCTTAATGCTTGTTCCTCAATAACAATTTGAGAGGGAGTGTAAAGAGGATGAGTAATTTTGTCTATTTGACTCTAATTGTATACTATTATTGTTGTGTACATTATACAACATTGTACATCAATGTATTTTATCTTCTCTTGTAAGGATAATTTCATCCTTTTGTTCTTTTAAAATAAATATTATTTCTACATTGGAGCAACTGATTGAGACCAACTGAACAGTCTTTGGCTCTTCCTTGTTTTGATAAGTAAGCTGAAAAAAAGTTATTAAAAAGGAAAAAAGATGAAAAGATTACAGAAATACTACATAGATCCGGGATGGAAATGAGAATTTTATGAACACCTACTGGATCTTTATACCTGAGACAAGTCCGGATCTCCTGCCCACGTCTACCCACATAATATTACAATCACACATGAAGAATATCTCATCCTTCTACAGGAGGAGATGTTCCCAATTCACAGGAGTAATGTATTAGTAGACGTGGACAGGAGATCCGGAGTCACCTGAGACATGCCCCACTTCACACCTAGACCTTTCCACGCATGAGTCCCCCAGTCAAACAAAATCCGACTTGCCTCAACAACCAGACCTGAAAACCAAAAGACAAACTCTTTGAACAGACTTCGACTAACCCAACCGTCTTCCTCTGCTACCCCTCTACCTCTTCCTCTCTTCCCCTGGTTGGTTTCTCCCCCCCCCCCCCCCCCCCCCAAAAAAAAATCAGCTTTAACAGACATGTCCACATAAAAATCCTTGTTTCCCTCTTGTCTAACATTGTTTTTAGGTTTACATGTGTTACCAATACTTGGAATCCTGGACCAGGCCTGGACCTATAATTCAGACCTAGGGTGCAAACAAGGCTAGGCCTACTAGGCCTAGTTTAAGCTCTTTATACTAGGTGCTATAAGCCCATTCCATCCAACTCATTAACACCCCCTAGAATTAAGATAATTGTACTAGACATTTTGAGGACGTATACTCTTGATTATTGCTGTACATAGTGTCGTATATCAAATCATAAAAGAACATCTTTCTCATATTTGTATTCTGGTCAAGATATGTGCATATATATTAATGTGGAGTGCTTTAAGTAGGGCATGTAATCGAGTGGGTTGATCCAAGATCTAGCCCTACACTATATCCATATTTAGTGGGTCTAGGTTTCTGAAATAGCCCTATACGATACCCATATGATTAAATTCAGTTTCCTAATAAAAAATGGCATTGAATTGGTTCTGAACGAGTTATAAAAAACACAGTGATATTATTTTTTCTTTTTGGGGGTATAAAGACCATTTCTGAAAATTTACAAGAGTTATAAAGACCGCTGAGGAGTTGTGGCATCCAACAAAATGCAAATCCAATTCTGAAAAGTTCTTACCTCAAGGCCTTGGATCTAGATTCGGATTTGATGAGTATATCCATAATCCATTCTTTTATCCCGTATATGCATACATCCATATGGATCTAGATTCGGATTTGATCAACTCATTGTTGACCCGATAGGTATGATTAGATAATTCATTACCTAGTTAGGTTTTTGGGTCTATTTAGACTATAAGCATTTACCTGCAAAAATAAATTGACTCAACAAACGACCTAGTGATCCATATGGTTGTACCATTGAACTTGACCCAGTTAGTGGGCTGGGTCACAAGTTGGATCGTAAATCTTTTTTTTTTTTTGTATTTTTAGCCGTTTCCATCATTAATAATAATAATTCTCATTTAACACACTTATTTTTGTTTAATATTGAATATATGATATCAAACAAATGGCTGATATATTTGTATTTTTAGACTTTATTAATTTTCATATTGTATTATTTCATTTATGATATCATGGGCCAAACTTGATGAACGGACCCAATCATTTTCTATATATAATAAAGATTACTGTTAGGGTCATTCTTTTTATGGATTTTGGTTCCCATTGACCAAGAATCCCATGTTCATTTTTCAGATTAAAGTGGGGACCAGGGAAAGCTTATTTTTCTGGGTATCAGGTAAGTGATACCCATCTCCTAGGTGGGTAAATAACTTTCCCACCTAGGAGGAAAGTTGCTAACACTTGAATGGGACAAAAATGTCCCTTTTAATAATGGATTTTTATGACTAAAATGGTCATTACCTTATTTACCTGAGAAATAAAAGAACATGGGTAAATGCACATACCCGGGTAAATGTTTCCCAAGAAAAACTTACCCAGGTAATTGCATTTACCTGGGTAAGTAACGAACCAAAAAGTGAATGGGGCCTTACAGTAATATTATTTGTTTGAATTGATTGTTTTAGTATATATAATATTACAATTAGAAAAACATGAACTACTTCAATGGTTTATACTTTAAAGATATGGCTCTTTAGGGGGGTTTTAGACAAACATGGTCGGTTTTTCTTTTGATGTGGCAGTTGTTTTTGTTTTAAAAATTGAAACGAAACAATGTTAGGTGGAGGAAGCTGAAGTTTAGAGGCTTTACAATTGGCTCTGGAAGTTGGTTTGAGGTCAACTGAATCGGTGGGAGATTCACAAGGAGATTTTAAATACCTGTCAAAAGCAAATCCCATATCTCAATGGTGCATCAGTAAAGCTGGCAAAGGTTGATTGTAGAGAAGGTTGAGAAGGATTTTATTAAAGAAAGCCATTGTAAAGAGAATAAGATTTAAGAGAATTCATTTGTTATTTTGGTTATTATACTTTCAGTTTAATAATAAATATACAACATATATATAAGGGAGAAGCCCCATGTGAGAGCATTGAGGTGAGAGGGCTAGCCCTTCACCTCCCTCGATCTTTCCTCCATATAAAACATACCGATAGATGTCTTTATATAGAGTATGATATTTTGTATATTTCAAAACCTTGTGAGTGCAATACTAACAAAAGTTCCAACGTTTTCTTCTGTTAGTACTTTATATCTTCACTTGATTTACTTGCTTATTATTAATTTTCTATGAACTAGCAACTAAAATAGGTAAGGTTGGTATTGATTAATAGGACCAAATATGATTTAGGATAACCAAAATGAATTGAATATGAATATAAACCTTATTGCATACATGGAATATGGTCTGTCCCAGTTTCATGATGAGATGTGTAGATACAAATCAAGAGTTTTTTGTTGAGAGCAGGTCTCTGATCAGATTTGACACATTAAAAACCCTGATCATGTTTACATTTTTTTTTAATTTTAGAATAAATAATTAAATCAAATTATATAAACTTCTCAATGTGAGAAAGAGAGACTATAGAAGTGATACATCAACGGTATTTGGTACAATTGATGTTTTTACTTGAAATGTTTTGTTTTGGGTTGATAAATACAAATTGACGAGAGAGATAGATAAATAGCCTCAAATAACCTCAAATAACAATCGTATAGATATTTTAACCATAAATATATAGCTTCAAAATTCAAATAACAATTGTATAGCAATTTATATTGATCAACCGAAAACATTTCAGGTAGGAATAGCCTCAAATAACAATTGCTTGTTAATTTCTTTATTCATAGTTCAAATTATCCTATGATCATCCATTAATTATTCCTCGTCAACGCACACCGTCTTTCAAAAATAATAAAGAAGTATACAAAGATTGATCGATATATCTATAGAGAGAGAGAGAGAGGACAAGATAACTCCTGGGTTTCAAGAATTAATAGCTTTAAAACTTGATCTGTGTTATTTAACAGATCATTTTAAATTATTGATACAACAATTTGATAGAATTAAATTGCATATATTGAATATATTAAACAAGATTTGATACTTAATCCAGTTTTAACTGAATTAAGTTAACGACAAATATGCGAGCAGACGTTTCCTTATTCAATATGAAATCTTTCTTCATTTAATCAGCTTCAGCGGTCGTACCATGACGTTGTCTTCATGGTCCAGAATCTGCAGAAAAGAAAAGAGAAAAGAGGAAAATGGTTAGTATATATCGAACCCTTCTAAATAGCTTGAACCAGCTGCTAGCTATATGAATATACAGCGCATTTGAAGCTTACATGACAATGGTAGAGGTATCCAGGTTCTGTAGTTGCATCGAACGGGTAAGGCTCACCAGTGTGGACTAGATAAAATTTGGCGATGATCGTCGTTTGGCATCCCGGCTCTATCTTCACCGTGAACTTCCATGTTTTCTCATAATCCGGTATCTTGAACACTTTTCCGGTTGCATGAGCCTTCACGTTGCACTTAAGTGCATCATTCTTGGCTCTCATGCAATCCTTGAATTCATCCAACTTCACAAGCTTCTGCACCTTGATTGCCTGAATGGAAGCCAAGTGAAGGTGCAATGGGTGACTGTCATTGGTCAAGTTTATCACCTCCCACACCTCAGTGCTGCCGGATTTTGGCGTCTCCGTCGCTGGATCTTCCGGTGTTTTACCGTTTATAAGGAGTTGCGTGGGTTCTCCAGAAGGGCTCAGGTACTCGTACATTGTAATATACCTTGTCTTCGCTGCGCCTACTGTTGTTGCTATCGGGTACTTCACTAGACTAGCCGGAATACTTGATCTGTCCGGTTGTTTGGGCTTCCCGGATGCAATAATAAACTTCATGACTTTACGGTTAAGTGGATCCGCCAGTGAACCATCCGGGTACGGGTACCGGGCATCGTTGATCAACACGGCCTCATCAGCTTTAGAAGTCGAGAAGTCGACGATCACATCAGCAATCTCCGAAGGTGATAAGAGTATGTTTTTTGTTGGGACAGGAGAAGGGAGGTAGGACTTGTCGGCCCCCACGTTGACAAACGTGAGGCCATTGCTCAAATGTAACCGGAGATACCTCGCATTGGAGGCGTTGATGATCCTGAACCGGTATTTCCGGCGCTGAACCTTAAGATACGGCCAGGCCTTACCGTTGACTATCATGGCATCCCCGAAATATTCCGGCTGCCACTGAGGGTGGATGGATGGGTAGTTGCCGGTGGAGTTCATGTAAAGAGACCCGTCCTTGCAAAAACTCCGATCAAAGATGAACAAGTGCCGGTCGAACTCCGGCCCGGCCGGGAGGTTCAGGGTGGCTTCTAATTTAGGGTCACGAATGACGTAGGCAGCGATCAGGCCAGCAAGGAGGTTGGCCCGGGTCATTCCCAGTGCATGATCGTGGTACCAGAGATTTCCTGCATGTTGGACGTTCGGGTAGAAGTAGGTGGGTTTGGTCCAAAAGGGTCCGGTTTCTTTGAAATTGGCAGTGAACCAGGCGAAAGCATATCCATCGTTGGGTGGATCCTGGACCCCACCATGGAGATGGACGACTGTTGGGACTCCACCCGTCTTGGGAATGGCAGTGGGAACGGTTGGATCCCATGGGAGTATGTGCTTTTTAGGGAGGTGATTTTCCCACGTCACATAAGTTGGTACTCCTTGGATGGCTTCAATTGTGGGGCCAGGTACGGTGGCGGCCTCCCGAGATGTCCCGTACGCGAACACTCTTGTTGCAGGCAAATCACGGTGGAATTTCTGCACGGCAGGAGTAGATAAATAAAGTTAGTTAAACCGGACGTACTGTCCATGAATGAAGATAGACCAAATTAAAGGTAGACCCGAGTCATGCTACAGCAGCCAGACCATGTTACCGGCCTAGTTAAGATGAACCGGGTCAGACCGGATCTGAATATCATACCCATTTCTTCTGAAACATGCCTATGGTGGGATGTGCAGGAGTTGGCGACCCGTGGTGGTCATAACTGAAACCATAGACGGTGGGCATTCGTGGGAGTTCATCGACGAACATTTCCAGGGAAGCAGCCACTTGATGCAGGATTGATTCAGTCACATGGGTTCGGGCATTGGCTTGAGAAAAGATCATGGTGATGATTAGCATCATCAGAATTAACAGAAACTTATGGGTCTGCATCTTCATTAATTTTCACCTGAAATTAATTAAGAATGTAATGAATGATCATCAGTAAATCAATTGACAATGCAAGCAACAATGGTTTAATTTAGTTGAACTGTTGGGTGTGGGCCCACAGCCAATAAAACAGCAGCTATTCCGGTCTTGGTTTAAGCTGCAGCCATCTAAGTTTCAAGTTTCAACTTTCAAGAAAAAGTGAGTAATAGTCTTTTAGGGTACCCTAGGTTTTTTAACTACACATGCAGCATCCTCAAACACCACAAAAGGTGTACTTGTTTTGCCAAATGGCATAACAAGAGTGGCACATGCGGTCCACGTAAGCTGATCGACTTGTCACCCTAGCTATCTTGTACAAAAACAATGCCTAGCTAAACTAAACACAACTAATTTGAACCTAAACATGTTATATACCTACTTCCATAAGTTAAGGGTCTAGGGACAATAGAAGAAACTATTAGAATGGAAGATTATCATACCTTTGAGAAAGAGAGAGTAATATTGCTAGCTAGCTAGCTAGGAGGAGATCGGAGAAGGATATGTTAACAAGTTTGGTTGGTGATGGGGTATATATACTCAAACATCGCCACTGGTTTGCAGCAAAATTCCCTTGTTTCAGCACTAGGAAGGGAGCTGACGTGTTCAAACTCAACGCCGCGTGGCAAATCTGACCAGTTCGACAAAGCAAAAATAAGGTAAGAATGGAGTACTTCAATATGGAATTAATTGACTTCTTGTACAAGCTTATCAAAATATATAGGACTAGATCGTTATCGAACTAATATGTATTAATCAGCTGAGGTGAGCCCAAGCAATCAATTAAAAAATCCCTCAATTACTAAAGTGAGAAACAACTAGCTATCCCTTTTGGCTTGAAGATGACATTTAAACTGTCTTCCTCTCTGGAGTTGAAACTTAATATTGGCTAATAGCTGGCTAATGGCTATGTGTCCATTTCTGCAGTCCACGTCCTGATTTCCTCTATGCCACCTTTTCCAATGAGCTATTAGTCAGCGCTTGAATAGTTCTATATTGCTTTTAATTGAGTAAATTACATATAGTTCCCTTTTTCCCCCTCAAATGCACCGAAACTTCTTCCTTTGGGTATATATGAGTTAATAAGTTTTTTTCATGCACATGATTTTTACATGTTTTCATAAACCCAAAAGTACCCTGCCATTGGAGATTTAGCTGGGCCTAAATGTTTTTTTTTTTTTTCATTTGTTTTCAAAATATTGGCTTCAGAACAAACAAATATTACAGTGTATGATAGGATGTTCAATAATCAGACGAATAATACATGTTCTTTAAACCAAAAAAATTAAAGAATATGCATGTTTTTTGTTTCAATTTTGGAAACAAAAACACAAATATAACCAACAACATTTTGTTTCAAGAATCAATTTGTTTTCAAACCAACAGATTTTGTTTTGTTTTTAGAAGCGGCAATAAGAGAAACAATTCGCATTGAAGAGGACCTAGTTGTTATTGACACCAAAACGTCCTTTCTATCTTACCTGGGAGAGTTAAATGGTAAATATCACCTCTCCTATCCTCTTCCAATTAAGGTTTAATTTCTTTTTGTTGGTTGGTAAATAGAATATTGTCAAATCGATTCTAGAGAACCAATTTGATGGCTTGATCATGAGTTGAATGGTTTGATCATCTAGTTCTACTCTTTGACTTGTTAAAATAAAAATATAAAATATTAAAAAAATTAAAGATCAAAACGATTCTAAACTTTTAAAGCCATTTTAAATAAAAAAGCTTACAATAATAAATATTAAAAGAAATAACACATATTAACTGGTAATTAAGTGTGACCACGTCAACATTTCTATAAATCAGGCGAACATAAATCCATTGTGGCTGCTTGTTTTGGGTTCTAACAGCACTACCATCTGATTCGGGCC
This sequence comes from Nelumbo nucifera, assembly GCF_000365185.1. The sequence goes on from NW_010729203.1 coordinate 102,292, forward strand.
AAGCCTGATGGCAACACTTTGCGAATAAAATCTCTTGCGAGTTAGCTATAGGTGGGTGTTTGGCATAGATGCAGTTTTCTGACAAAACGGCACCACATAGGCGTCACATCAGAAAAAAGCGGTGTTTCAGAAAACGTTCTCTTATTTGATACTATTTTTCTAAAAATAACGTTGCTCCAAATTATATCTTGGAAATTGGGAAAATGTGATTTGAAGAATGTCAAATTTAATAAAAAACAGTCCGTTATTACGTTGGATAATGTGGACCAATGCTAAAAATTGTTATATATACAGAATTAATACCAAACAAAACTAGTGATGTTAACAGCTTATGTAGTAGCATTGATGCCAAACAAAAAAATAAGGAGCCATTTTCTAAGAAAATGGTGCAACAGATCCTCATACATGCAACACCGTTTTCTTAAAAACATCTCTAAAGAAACGGCATCAATATGCTAAATCCCTATATAGTGTTTGTAACAAGGTGAACTAATTTTTAGGAAATAAGGATATCTTTGAAATACAGATTCACTACAAGAAAAACAGTCTAAAGTGGCAGTTGCATGACCACCACCTTAAATTTCAACTGCTAGCCTAGATCAAGACCGCCAGTTCAGATAGAAAAAACCACCACCTTTGATGGCCAGTCTGAGGTGGTTCAAACTAAGCTATTTTGGCATTCTGCTTGGACCACCATCCGAGATCCTGCCTAACCATCGCCTTAGGTTTTTCCCAACGTGACTTATTTGGAGGTAAGAATTCAATTACAAATACCTTCAGTGCAAAACATTGTTCTAAACCTTGTATTTGCATTCTATCCAAACTAAACATTAATGATAATTGTTTTATCGTTCTTAATACGTTTTTTGTATGTATTTATACAAAGATTCTGTGATAGAGAAAGGTTTCATCCAATTTGAAGAAGTATTGGAGAAGTTTAAATAATCTTCCTTTATTAATTCTTCAAAAGGCATACTTATGAAGACGGCAGACGGCCGAGAGGAACCTTCACCTAACCGTTGAGATGAAGTCAGAAACTAGCTAGTAGAAGATAGAATATTTTACGAGTCATTGAGGTGTTGACCATGTAACATGTATGTATATATATATTTCGATTGTGGATTGTCGAAAAGATTCCAAACATTAAATTATAATAGCTTACATTCAAAATATACTACTGCTAGGACGATGAAGCGGGTCTCCCTCTCTTATGATAAACAAAATTTTAACATATATAATACCTAATTTTCTCTTGCATAAGGAAAAATACTAGATCTAATTGTTTTTATTATCACACCATTCTTTTTGGTTATTATTATCATACCATGTATTCATGTTTTATGTATCTTAATTAGTGTTTTCAATTCGTGTTAATTAATCTAGATGGTAGGACTGGTTGACCCATAAACTTGGACAGAATTCCAAGTTCGTTTTACCACTAGATCGAATACCATGCATCTTTAATAAAATAAAAGTAGTATTTATTTATCACACTTATTTTTATTTATTAATATGATGAATATAATAATATAATAATATTAGAAAACCTCATTTTTCTACAATTTTTTGTATTTTTATTATTTGATTATAGAATTATGGATTAACCTGTTTGAACCAGATGGTTAAGCCACTGCCTACTGGTGCTAGCCAGTAATGGGCCGTAATGTTCTCCAGTTCTCCTCTCAATCAAAATCATTATATTACATTTAATGTGCACGGGGAGTTTCATTTTCTTTAACGAAACAAGGAATCCGAGATCCTACCAACTCTCAGTTATCATCAATTCGTTATTTAACTTATTTTCATTAAATTTTGACATGATCTCTCTCCCACGATTCCACCAATCGAAACAAAACCAACACTATTAGACCTGTGATAGATTAATTCTAGGTCTTTGAATATCTAGAATAACGTACACTGCGCCAATTAAATCACGCCACATCACTCATGTTCCCCAATTTGACTGCGTCGACGTAGCTAATTAAACCACACGCTAACAGAATCCTGATTTTTACATGGTTTGCTTTCGGGGTGGGAGGTGGTGTGAGGTGATCGATGTTGTGTGATGTTTATTAATTCACAAATCAGCCTTTTTCATTCATCCATAGTTTCTCTTTATTTTATTCTTTAAAATGGAATTAATTTTGTATAGAGGGCTTTTCTACATCATTCTACAAAAAAGTATACTAAGGCGTCGATGACTCAGTCGAGATGGACTCTTGACACTCCCCTCCAATTTAGAGTAGGGGTACAATTTGGGCAGGTCTAACTCAAATTTGAATTTATTCGGTACAAAATTTTATATAGATTGGGTTTGGATTTTTTGATCATCGGATCGGATTGGGTTTAAGTTTCAAGATTTAGGTTTTCTTATTTTTCAAGCCGGGCTCAAATCTGGTCCTTAAGTAGCCCGGGCCTGACTTATATATATAATTTTAGAATAAGAAAATTAGACTTGACCCCAATTTTGGTCCAAGTTCAGGCCTTAAGCCCGAATTTTAGTATCGATCGGATTGACCATAAACCCAATCCGACCTGCCACACTTGCACCCTTAATTTAGAGGCACGGGATAATTTTTTTATAACACTTTCACTTAAACAATAGTATTTGTAATGAAGGTTTTTCTACATCATTATTCTACAAGTATAACGCGTGGATCACCCAGCTCAGCTGAGATGGACTCTTGGCACCCCCTCCAATTTAGGAATTCGCATCCTGAACCAAGAAGCGTGAACCCGTCAATCACAAATGACCATATCAGCATTTCGAAACTATAATAATACAAACGGACATTCAAAAGAAACCCAATTGAATCGGACGCAAAAGGACAAAAAACCTTAAAAGAGATTTCATTCGAAATCCCTCTCCTCCGAGCCCTAACTCAAAGAAGCATCCCACCAGCCATCTCACTATACACGCCGGCATCCATTAACGTGAGATCCACCGGCGGTGGCAAGAATTCCGATAGTAAGCATAGAAAGGTGCTCTCTAGTCTTCCCAACTACTCTCCAGTCCTCTTGTTTCAAATTCAACTCTAGGAAGCTCTAGTTCATTAGAGGGAGGAGTCTATCAATGGTAACAAGGAACATGGAGTTTTGAATGAAAATTTGATTGTTTTGCCACCTGTGGACGAGCTTCATTGCTCCTTCTTCTATTGTCTTGGACTTATTGAAAATAGTAACAACTGGTGGGATTGGAACCAATCTCACCTTCCACCGTAGAATGATTCCAAAGCTTGCTGCACCTCTGGCCTCCACTAATGACCCAGAATATATAGATCTTCTCCCACGGTTTCTCTGTTGAGGATTTTTCCATTTGCATCAACCATTTGTGCATCAATGACTTGATCAGCTCCGAGGTCATATTTTCTCAGCATGTAACCATATCCACCACCACCAAGGAAACTTGGAAATGCCTACAATGTGGCAAACACCCCACATGGGAAGCCATGGACGTTACTCTTCTATGCAATTCTGTAATAAAGTTCATCGCACCAGCCTGAACCCATGCACTGCTATCTTCTATGTCCACTGTGATGGTTTTCAGATTGGACATGTCAACAATGACGAATGGGACTTCAGCCCTATTCTGATCCCCAACCAATTCTCTTTTGCACAGATAACAGTTATTTGGACGTGGGATTCGTTCAAAAGAGTAATGATAAGCAGAGGTTTCGGATTGTCAAACTGCAGGAACTTGAGAATTTGTATAGTAGACCTGTACATGGATTGATAAGGAGTTATTAGAGGAATAAACCACAACATAGGTGATGGAGGCCCATCTCACTATAGGGGCGGCAGCTCCTAGGATAAGGATAAGGGTAAGGATAATTCAAGAACCCAAGACTCATCAAGAATTCAAGAATCTAAGACAGATTCATCAAGAATTCAAGAAGTTCAATACATGGATAAGATCCAGGGAGACCGGACGGTGAAGATCCAGCCAAAGAATTCGATCCTAGCAGATTAGATGTTTTGATAACTATCTTAGTTGTTCTTTCCTAGTTCTTCTACAATTTCCAGATGTACCGTAAATGTTGCTCTTTCCAAGCTAATACACACTTCAGATTTTACACTTCAATTTTCGCCACATTTTCTCTCTCCTCTAGAGATTTTCGTTCTTGCTTCGCTAGAAGCTTGTGTTCGCCCGGTGCTTGCATAGCCAACCCGGTTTTCATTGTTTCCACGCTGCGTCAGGTGGTATCAGAGCAAGGAGTTCGCCCAGTCAGATGGCCAACCAAGATGGTAGTAGACGCAACCCACCCCGTGACGGAGATCAGGGGTTCCCAGCTGTTTGGAGAGCAATCGAAGAGCAGCGCACGGCCACATGTAACATTGAACAACAGTTGATAGAGATGGCTGAACAACTGCGAACCTTGTTACGGGAGGTTGTTCCACGGAACCGGGAAAATCCACATCCAATCGAAGGAGACGACCACAACAGACCACCCATCAATGCTACATCCCGGCGTCCAGTTCTTGACGATGACAATGAAGATGAGTTAAAATTCGGTGGTGCTCCAGTTTTTCCCGGCAACAACAAAGGACAGGAATTGGCACAATCAAGGTAATTTCAATCCCCATAGGAATAATGATGAATTTAAACTCAAGGTAGATATTCCTACTTTTAGTGGGGATCTTGGCATAGAAGGACTTTTAGATTGGATCATAGAAGTCGATTGTTTCTTCGAGTATATGAAAATCCTAGAAGAACGGAGAGTCAAACTAGTAGCCTTCCGACTAAAAGGAGGCGCATCCGTTTGGTGGGAACGCATGAGAGAGACCCGGATCAGAGAAGGAAGGGGTCCTGTTCGAACCTGGAGGCGCATGAAACAGTTAATCAGATGTAGATTTTTACCCCCAGATTATGAACAATACATGTTTGAATCATACCAACGGTGTGCGCAGGGTTCCCGTAGTGTTAATGAATATACATCTAAATTTTTAAGATTAGTTTAAAGAAACCAATTATCTGAAAGTGATAACCAGCAGGCAGCCCGTTATCTGAGTGATTTGAGACCGTCTATCAGAGATAAAATTGGTGTATAGATGGTTCTTAGTGTGTAGGAAGCAAGGAACCTAGGCTTGAAAGCAGAATTGATGTTCCAAGAAAAGGCCCATAGTGATAATTATCGTAGTACATAGGGAGCGACAACAGACCGGCAACTGTCGACAGGAACAAATCAGCCCCGGTAGTACAACATTCTCACCTGGCAAGTACAACTAACGCCGGTAAGGCCATCACAGGAGGACATACTCGAGGTAACCCTTCCAACCCTCCTAAACCCAGTAATCCCTATGCAAAGCCTGCTCCTTTTAAATGCTTTAAATGTAATGAGGTGGAGGAGGAAGTATACTGTGGACCTGATGGGGAAGATGAAGAGGGTCCATACAAACATGAAGAGTATACTTGTGTTGTGAGAAACTTAACGCTGTCCCAGAAAAATAAAGATATCTCTCAAAGGCACAGATTGTTCCGTACCAGATGTACTGCCAAGGGTAAATTATTTGATTTAATTATTGATAGTGGCAGTCAAGAAAATATTATTTGTAGGGATGTAATACAAAAGTTACAACTACTTCCTGAAAAACATCCAAGCCCATACACAATTGGGTGGATCAAGGAAAGAGGCGGCGTACGGGTGGAGGAACGCTGCAAGGTACCATTTTCTATTGGTAAATATAATGATGAAGTATATTGTGATATTGTAGATATGGATGCTTACCATATTTTGTTGGAGAGGCCTTGGCAATTTGATATAAATGCAAGTTACATGGGTAGGAAGAATACCTACCAACTTGAAAAAGAGGGTATACGCTACACTTTGTTACTCATGGCTGAAAAGAGTGTTCCTAAAACCCCAAAAGCAAATGAAAAAAATTTCCTTACTATATTACCCATCATCATGCTGAATTTGTAAAAGAATGTAAGGATACTTGCGAGGTACATTTGTTAGTAGTAAAGGGAGAAAATATGAATGAGACCCTAGAGGAAAATAAAATTCCAGTGGAAGTGTAGAGACTACTTAATGAATTCCATGATGTAGTTCCTGAAGAATTACCAAATGAACTCTCTCTCATGAGAGATATACAGCATCATATTGACTTTGTTCCAGGTGCTAGTCTACCTAACCTCCCACATTACAGGATGAGTCCTAAGGAGAATGAAATTTTACGGGAAAAGGTAGAAGAATTGTTGAAAAAGGGACACATTCAAGTCAGTATGAGTCCTTGTGCAGTACCAGCTTTGCTAACACCTAAGAAGGATGGCAGTTGGAGAATGTGTGTCGACAGCAGGGCTATTAACAAAATTACTATTGGATACAAATTCCTCATTCCTAGGCTGGACGACATGCTAGATCAACTTAATGGAGCTGTAGTTTTCTCAAAAATCGATCTCAGGAGTGGATACCATCAGATCAGGATCCGTCCCGGAGATGAATGGAAGACAACCTTCAAGACTAGAGATGGCCTGTTCGAATGGTTAGTCATGCCCTTTGGACTAACCAACACACCCAGCACATTCATGAGGCTGATGAACCAAGTATTGCATCCCTTTACTGGTAAATTTGTGGTGGTATATTTTGATGATATTTTAATTTACAGCAAATCTATCACTAAGCATATTGGACATATTAGGGAGGTCCTAAAAGCATTAAGGAAAAATAAATTATATGCTAATTTGAATAAATGCACTTTTATGAGTGATAATTTATTATTCTTGGGATTCATTGGGAGCAAGGAAGGAATTAAAGTAGATGAAAAAAAGGTGAAAGCCATTAGGGAGTGGCCAACCCCATCAAATGTCACAGATGTGAGACGCTTCCATGGGTTAGCAACTTTCTACAGGCGATTTATTAAACATTTTAGCAGCATTGTATCTCACATCACTAAATGTTTGAAAAAGGGAAAATTTCAATGGAGAGAAGAACAAGAGCAAAGTTTTGCTCTCATAAAAGAAAAGTTATGTACTGCTCCTGTCCTTGCTTTATCAGATTTTAATAAATTATTTGAAGTTGAATGTGACGCTAGTGGAGTTGGCATAGGGGTTGTATTGTCCCAAGAAAAGAGACACATTGCTTTCTTCAATGAAAAGTTATGTGAATCCAGGAGAAAGTAGTCCACTTATGACAAAGAGTTCTATGCTGTGGTAAGAGCCTTGAAAACATGGGAACACTATTTAATTGCAAAGGAATTTGTTCTTTATACTGACCACCGGGCCCTAAAGCATCTCAGTGGGCAGAAGCAATTAAGAAGTGATTTAGATGCAAGATGGTCTGCTTTCCTTGACAAATTCCCATACAAAATTATATATAAGGTCGGACAACAAAATAAAGTGGCCGATGCTCTTAGTAGGCATGTAGCCCTCATCAAGACCCTCAATATTGAGATTGTGGGTTTTGAATGCCTAAAAGACCTATACGCCCAGGATGAGGACTTCCAACAGGTATGGGAGAAATGTGTGAATCGACAGCCAGCAGATGATTTCTACATTTATGATGGGTTCCTTATGAAAGGGGAACAGTTGTGCATCCCTTGCACCTCCCTCCGCTAAAAGATCATCAGAGATCTGCATGGGGGTGGATTAGCAGGACACCTGGGAAGGGACAAGACAATTGAAGCACTTAAGGGGCGTTATTATTGGTCAAAATTAAGAAGAGATGTGGCCACTATTGTGAGTAGATGTTATATTTGTTAGACAGCTAAGGAACAAACCCAAAATACCGGTCTCTACATACCTCTCTCCGTTCCTACTATTATTTGGGAAGACTTGTCCATGGATTTTGTGTTAGGGTTGCCAAAAACCCAAAGAAATATGGACTCCGTCTTCGTAGTGGTTGACAGGTTCTCTAAGATGGCTCAATTCCTCCCATGCAAGAAAACAGCAGATGCATCAGCGACAGCCAAATTATTTTTCAGGGAGATTGTCCATTTACATGGGGTACCCAAGACTATCACATCAGACCGAGACACAAGGTTCTTAAGTCACTTCTGGATGACCCTATGGAGGTTATTTGACTCATAACTAAATTTCAGCAGCATAGCCCATCCGCAGACAGACGGACAAACAGAGGTGGTGAACCGGACCCTTGGTAACTTGATTTGCAGTATATGTCGAGAGAGACCGAAACAATGGGATTTCGCCATTGCACAGGCTGAGTTCACCTATAATAATGCAGTACACAGCTCCACAGGTAGATCTTCATTCTCCATTGTCTACATGAAGGTTCCAAATCATGCATTGGACTTAGTGAAGCTACCTAGAGTATCCGATGTCAGTACCTCCGCAGAACAGATGGTGGACCAGATCCAATCCGTCCAAGAAGCCGTGAAGCAGAGACTAGAACAAACCAATGCCAAGTACAAGTTGGCAGCAGACAAGCATCGTCGGCACCAAGTATTTGACGTCAGTGATGAAGTTATGGTATTCTTGAGGAAGGAAAGGATTTCAGTGGGAAAATACAACAAGTTGCAGCTTCGGAAGTACGGTCCATACAAGATCATGAGGAAAGTCAACGACAATGAATACGTCGTGGACTTACCAGATCATATGGGTATCTCTAAGATGTTCAATGTTGCTGACCTTCATCGCTACCTACCAGAGATGACACTTGCATATCCTAGTCACGACTCGGGGTCGAGTTTTTTCCAAATGGGGGAGAATGATGGAGGCCCATCTTCCATGGCTTCTCTACCCCTCATCATTGCTTTCATCTTCAACGTGCTACTTGGCTTTTGTTGCCTTCTCTATCCCTCACCATTTCTCATCCACCTTCCAGTGCTGTGGATTCCGGCGGAGCGATGATGGGTTGAACACGAGAGCAGCCAGTGGCCCAATGGCATCATAAATTCTGTATTCCAGTCTTTCAATGGGTAGTTATATATTTCAGTGTTTCATTTGATCACAATTCCGTTGTCGTCCAGCGGTTAGGATATCTGGCTTTCACCCAGGAGACCCGGGTTCAATTCCCGGCAACGGAATATGCAGTTTTACAAAAATAGGTCTTATTTTTCGTCATCTTAACGAAATCTTATAATAAAATTACCCTTATTATTAAGTGGATCGTGGCCCACCACTAAATGGGCCTCTTTTTATGTAGGCCATTTAGTGGGCCTGTTTCTTCTTTACAGGCCACTGATGGATCATATATGTCAAGAGTTTTTCCCACGGCTGCAAAACGGATGAAATATGTGGATAGATCCAAACTTGATTTATTTCCCATCAGGAGTCGAATTGGATCTTATCTATTGGATTTATATCAGCTTGGAATCGAATCTCGACTGTAAATGAACATTGAATAAATAGAATAAACAAATTAAACTAAAACCATCAAATTATAATACTATGTATTATATTTCAAGATCAAAATGAATTAAAATTACTTGAAACTAAAACCTATTACAATTTAATAAAAACATACCAAATTACCATTATAACCAACTCTACTAATACATGCAATACAAAATTTTACTAGAGTATATATGTTTTAATTGAAATATATCGGATTGGATAGGTGTGGTTCCATATTTGATCGCTTGGAATCACCCTTAATGGGATCAATATGAATTTAAATTTGGACAATTGGATACAATTTGCGGCCCTAGTTCATATCAGCAAGGTTCAAAGTATCAACACGTATAAGCCCGTATTGGCCGATATATATCGTTCCGGGAGCTCCCCAATACGCCTCTACAGAGAGTGTATCGGGGTTCTGACTGGTTCAGGGGGTAAAAGAACCTTAAACCGGCCCCCTAAAAACCGTTTTAAAAAAAATAAAAAAAAAAGTACCAATATTGCCCAAACCAGCGATATTTTAAACCAACATATCAGGCGTATCGATATTTTGAACCTTGCCTACCAGATCTTTGGATTATCTGAGACTCAGAGGTTGTATTGGGTTGTATATATCGTAAATTCCTAAAGCATATATCCGGTGAAACATAGTTTGCCCTATTGATTAAATCAATCTACACCATTCAATCAACCATTCACCTTTTTAGATGGAATGGACTTTTTTTTTTTAAATAATGCCCGAGTTGAACAATTACAATTCAATGCGGCATATACCAGACTGAAATCCAAAGCATCATGGAACCTGCTTGTGAGTTGTGAAATGCAAACAGCCAGTGTTTTCTCAAATGTGGATATCTTCCTAGCTCAACAAAAACTGCAAAACAAAGCAAACTTCTAATAAATACCTACTGCTATCGTAAAACACACTTCATATTCCACGGCCAGGCAAAGGACAAAGGAACCATATTAACATTCTCATCCATTCCCCAGTAGTATACAGGAAGTATTACAGGCAACACTCCAGGCATAAGTTCAACAAAGTTCAATTAAACTTCACAAATTTGTAGGCCCCACATCTTGAATTTTTTTTTTTTGGCTGCATATGCTGATGTTTCTATGTCATAAAATAACAACATAGCTTTGACAATATCAGAAAGCCAGGAGTGTAATAATAGAACTTTAGCTTTGAACGCAATTACAAAATTAAGTCCTGCAATTTTCTGGTACGACTTGGTTGAAACTCCTGTTACCCAGTCATCTTAAGGCAAAACAACTTGAACTTGAGATGAACCTGCAGAGAGATGTGGTAGGTAAGAAAATATGCGAGAAGAGGTTGCCATTGGCCTATTGCCAATCTTATGCAGGAAAAATAACAAATACTCTGGAAAGCTTGCCTGGGTGGTTTAGAAAGAAGAGGTGCCCACTGAAGTGGAGCGTCCACTGGCTTTTAATTCCTTGAGTGTTCCAGCTAACCAGTCCAAACCCTCGTAAAGGCCATCTCCTCTGAGAGCACAAGTTCCCTGGATATGCCATCTTCTGTTCTTGATATCATAGAGTCCCAACCCTTCGCACACCTCCATAGGGGTCATTGCTCCTTTCTTAACAGGAAGAGAAAAATGAAATTATGCACACTTTAACACTGGAAACCTTCACCAAAGTCACAATTTTATGTGTTCATATACCATGTTCATTGTGCACCATTTTGTTAATTCATGTAAATCAACAAGCTATGCATGGCTTAAGGACAGATCCTCTCCTCAATACCCTATAAATATAAACGTTAACTTATGCTTTTGCCTTCTTTTTTTCTTTCATTCTTTCTTGCATAACATAGATTAGCATCTACCAGCACCACTAGGAGTGCAAGTTTGGGTTGCCAGATGCAAAGAATTTCAACTCCGGCTTGAGGCCATTTAAAATTTAACAATTTCTCAACCCAACTCAAGTTGCACTCCTAATCACTAGAACACCGTAATATTAATTGGTCTAATGGCCAAGGTTGGGGTACCATGCCAAAATTTGAAACTTGAAATGGCATTTGGTGACATTCTGATGATACCGATAAAGGTTTATAAAATGAATTATTGATGGCATTCCATTTCCAAGCAAGCATCAACAAAAACAGTAGCATTTAACATTCTGCCATATGGTGTGCTTAGAAATCTGATAAGGTATCAAAGTTCGCAACTTACAAATTATTTTTAAGTATATTTTCTACTATTTTTTTGCATTTATTTATTTATTTTTGGGAGGAAAGGTGGGATGAGGAAAAGAGAATTCACTTGGTCAGTTGGGACCAAGTATGTTCCCCAAAGAATTTCAACTCTGGCTTGAGGCCATTTAAAATTTAACAATTTCTCAACCCAACTCAAGTTGCACTCCTAATCACTAGAACACCTTAATATTAATTGGTCTAATGGCCAAGGTTGGGGTACCATGCCAAAATTTGAAACTTGAAATGGCATTTGGTAACATTCTGATGATACCGATAAAGGTTTATAAAATGAATTATTGATGACATTCCATTTCCAAGCAAGCATCAACAAAAACAGTAGCATTTGACATTCTGCCATATGGTGTGCTTAGAAATCTGATAAGGTATCAAAGTTCGTAACTTACAAATTATTTTTAAGTATATTTTCTACTATTTTCTTGCATTTATTTATTTACTTTTTGGAGGAAAGGTGGGATGAGGAAAAGAGAATTCACTTGGTCAGTTGGGACCAAGTATGTTCCCCAAAAGAAAAAGGAGGTTTGGGGATCAGAAAGCTGAAAAGTTAACAAAACTCTTCTAGGTATTTGGATCTGGAGATTTGGAAAAGAGAAGGAAAGCTGGTGGAGGAAACTGGTAGCAGCTAAATATGACACTGATAGAGGGACTGGGTAACCAGTTCTAATGTCACTTCCTTGGGGTGCTCTCTTTGGAAGAAGATCATGGACATTTATCCCTTGCTGAGTAGAGGTCTGGCTCTGACGTTGGGAAATGGGCAGCGTTTAAGCTTTTGGAAGGACAAGTGATGTACTGAAAGGCCATTGGCAGAGATGTTCCCCCAATTGTTTCTTCTTGCAGACAATCAGGAAGCATTGGTGGCAGAGTGCTATGAAGTCTCAAATAATATCATCATTTGGAGCCCCATGTTCGGAAGAAATTTTCAGGATTGGGAAATCAATCAAGTGAGGGAACTGGAGTGTAGATGGAATATTTTCAGTGAGGTCCTTTGCCAGAAACTTGTTAGAAGGAGACAGACCTGAACTTCCTGTAGCTATTATCTTGAATTCGAAAGCCCCCACCAAAGTAAATGCTTTAGTTTGGGCGGCTGTCTTGGATAATAGATGCCTGACCAAGAAGAATCTGGTGAGAAGAGGAATGCAGATTCAAGAGTTACATTGTGTGTTATGTGGTCAACAGGAAGAGGAAAATAATCATTTGTTTTTACACTGTTCTGTTTCTATTTCTTTATGGAGACATTTCTTATCTTCTGTGGGTTTATCCTGGGCCATGCCAAGTACAGTGTTGGATCTGCTATGGTGTTGGGATCTCAAAGCCCTATCCAAGTTGGCTAAAAGTGTATGGAGAACTATTCCTGCAGCTGTGATCAGCACCATCTGCAGCCAGTCAGTGGGACTTCTTGAAAGTTTGTTTATAATTCATTCTTTTCTCTTAAGGGATAAGGTTATCTTTTAATTACCAAAAAAAAGTAGAATTTTCAACCTCATAGGTTAAATATGTAGTTTTTACAAACCCATGGGTTACACAGAATTTTCATTTTGGTAAAGACCAAAAAGAATGTCATCTACTCATCTCCATGCTTTGGTTACTTAGAGACCACTTCAACTACAAGGAGGTAAATGCCATCTCTTCACTTCCAATGGGACATGATCCTTGTCTACTTACTCTAGGAGTTCTAAGGCTTATAATATTGAACTGTTTGTCTTTGTCACATTTGAATGTTCAAGAAGACCTTTGATGAGCTATCTGGCTGCACTGGTTTCAAAAATCCAGAAAAAGCACCAACATTCTAGACGTTTGTCTGTCTAGGGCAGAAAGCAAGCGCATGCAACCACTTGGGGAGGGGTGGGGGAAGGAAATAACTGAAACAGAAGTCAATGGAGACTGAAGTTCAAACAATTGGATAGCACAGACAGCTCTAAACCTGAGGAGAAATATATAGTCTATAAGGCAGTGAATGACATGCATGAGCTGCATTTAGCATGCAAGTTGTGTTTAAGGACATAGCTATGCATGATTGTTGTTTATCTGAATGTGCATGCACAAGTGTACTTTGTTGTCTGTGTGATTGAAAAGCAATTGATTTTAAAAATGAAAAAAAAAAAAAAAAAAAAAAAACAAGCAATTATCTGAACAGACCATGTCCTGTTTATTTGCGAAAACCAAGATGACGCTGTTCAACATGAAGGGATCACTGATGATAGCCTGAAATAAAATAAATAGGCCAAGTAAGAAACTATGGTCAGAGTCAGAAAAACCAAAATTAGAATAATAATGAAGAAAATAGAACCTGAAACTCTAACTTTGCTTTTCCAATTCTTTCCCTGTCCAATGAATCAACAACATAGATCTGCAATGCAGAATATATCAATAAAGTATAAACCCAAGTCACCAACCAACCCCGCCCCCCCCCAAAAAAAAAAAAAATCAAGAGAGAAAAGCATAAAAAACTACTTTGCATACACAAAGTGAGCAAGACAAAATGTTATTACAATTATTAGCTTTTTGCAAACAATATATACAATTACAGCTTCAGTTTGAGACAAAAGAGAATTAGCAGCTATCACAGAAGCACAGATACATTAAGAGAAGCTACCAAGATATTAAAACCAGTAGCATTAACTGAAACAACCAGCAAGAATCCCCATTGCGATATATAAGATTGTTAATCATTACCAGTCCATCTGTGTTATTAAAGTAATGCCTCCATAGTGGCCTAAGTTTCTCCTGTCCACCTACGTCCCACACTGTGAAAATCACATTCTTATACTGAACTTTCTCTACATTGAAACCTGCATAAAACCAGAAAAAATAATAACACAATCAATATTATGCTTTAAATGATGATGATTCTGCCGCAAAATAAAACTATCTAGCATCAATAATACTTGAAAACCCAACCTAGGGGAAATAATTTACGAGATAACTGAAAATGTTCCCTTTTACCCTAGAGGGTAAAAAGAACTCTTTTTTCAAAGTCCCAAGTCAGCCTCCTAGTCCTGTTGGCCCTCCCTTCCCGGTTAAGGAGGTTTGGTGCAGACCTATTCCCTCTAGAGTTGGTAGTTTTTGTTGGGAAGCCTATCTGGAAAGAATCAACACTGGTGATCTGCTCCAAAAGAAAAGACCCAAGACTTATTTATCCACTTACTGATGTGTTCTTTGTAAAGCGGAGGGGGAGACTGGTTTTCACCTATTGGTGACTTGCCGGCTTGCTAAGTCCATTTGGGGGTGGGCTCTTTCCCTTTTTGGGTGTAGCTGGAATCCTCCTTCAAATTTGCAAAGCCTCTTCTCCCCTTCTTTCTTCAGGTGCCGTTGGAAAAGGGGAAGGACCATGTGGAGATGTTTGAGAGCTGCAGTTCGTTGGGCCCTATGAGAGGAAAGGAATTCCAGAATCTTTTCTGAGGTAGAAAAAAGTATTTAAGAACTGAGAGATTTGATTCACATAAGGGTTACTCAGTGGATGAAATCGCCTGAGCTGTTTACAGTCCAAAGCAATCTTGTGTGTGTCCTGGACTCCCCCACCAGCTGGCTTCTTAAAACTGAACTTCGATGGAAGCAGTAGGAGGAATCCTGGACAATCGGGGATTGGAGGTGTGTTAATAGGCTTGTCACTGCCATGTTCTCCGGCCCAATTGGGGTGGGTGACTCTCTCAGGGCTGAAATACTTGCAGTTTTGGAAAGAGTTCAAAGAGCCAAGGAAATGAATATAAGAAAACTCTTCATTGAAGGGGATTCAGAGGTGGTGGTAGGGTGGCTGAATAAAGAAAATAGCAGTCTATGGATGAAGTAATGAGACGAGAAAGATTAGGTGGCTGGTTCAGGAGATGGAAGTTAAGGTCAGCTAACTCCTTTGCGGATGGATTAGCTAAGCAAGGAGTCGTGAGGGAATCAATGTTTTGGGCACAAGTGTAATTTTTCCTTTTTGTTCTTAGGAGTGTTTTGCTCCCTTTGGAAGATAAGAAAGTTTATCTTCCTCTCTGTAGTTCTTTTGTGATTAAGTAATGAAATGTTGTTATTGATAAAAAAAAATAACTCTTTAGTTCTTTAAAGAGTATGCAGCAAATATTCTTTAAAGAGCCTGATCAATCAATAACTACATTAAGTATGCAGCAAGTATTCTTACAAAAATGTTACCCTTTTATTCAAGAGGGAAACTCCACCAGTATCATTCATCCCTCCCCAGGACATATAGTCCGCCAAGGATATATCAAAAAATTCCACTGTGGATGCCCAAAATAAAAATTTTCAGCACCCAACCCAACAAAGTGCAGAAAATGGAGTAGCTGATGCTAGGAAAGGAGCTAATAGGGAGCAACTGTATGTTGGGTTGATAACTTAGTTCACTGCAATTAACAGAAAAGGGATTAGGTAGCTGTGGCTAGCCTAACAGCTAGATATGCATTCATCTGTAAATACATTTCTTTTCTCATAACCAATAAAATTTTTCACTGTTATAAAAAAAAACAAAGTTAGGCCAGCCCCTCCTACCTTTCCCGAATTTAGATACGCTATTGACTCTCATGGGGGATGACCTCCCAGAACAGAACTCTTTGGTTAACCCCCTTCTTAGCTAATGCCTCAGCTAAGCTATTGGCTGACCTCTGAATCCAAATGAAAGTTGCCTGCAATTCCCTAACCAACTCTAAAGTTTCTCTATGTGTCTGTTTCCCAAGAAGTATTTTTGTTGTTTTTGAGCCAGTGTATAACTACCCTTGAATCCCTTCCACCAATGAATCCTATAACCAAGAATTTTTTTCCAAGCTCAACCCCTGAAAAACAGTGAACTATTTGCCCTTGTAGAATTCCTATAACCTATAGGCCCATAAAACATGGAAATAATGGTAAAGTATTGAATTGCATTGTAATATGAAACATGGAAATAATATTTCCTTGAATTTTTTTTTTGAAACAGGAAATAATATTTCCTTGAATGTTCCTATAGACTCAACTCCACTTTTGCCTTACAGTCCTACGCAGTGTTTTAAAAGGCGTGGGAGGCGTACACCTGGAGGCGCACCTCCAGGTGAGGCGCCCCCAAAATGCCCTAAGGCATATGCCAGGGGCGCTGACACCTCCAAGGCGTACGCCTTAGGTGCAAGAGGTGTATGCCTCGTACGTTTTTTTCATGAGGCGTGCTATAGGTGTACGCCTCATACATTTTTTTCATGAGGCATGCGTATGCCTCATGCGCCTCATGCACACCTCATGTAAAAAGACAGAAAAAATAAGAAAAAAGAAAAGGAAATGAAAGAAAAAGAAAGGGAAGGGGGAGAAAAAGAATGAAAGAAGAAAAAAAAAAAGAGAAAAAGAAAGAAAAGAAAAGGGAAGGGAAGATAAGGGGAAAGAAAGACCCCCCCCCCCTTCAAGTAGTGCTATGCATCTTCATTTTTCTTAATATAAAATATTTTTATTAAAAATAAAGAAAAATGAGATTTTTCTTTCTCTTCTTCCTCCTCCCTCCTCCTCATTGTATTTGGGAGGCTTACGCCTCTTACATTGCCCAAACAACAATCATCAAAATTTAATTTAATGAAGTGCTGGTGAGATAACAGAAATTCAATTATAGTACTTACGATGCTGATTTTTTCTTGTCTGCATGGCAGTAGTCCACTAAAATCACTCCTAATAAAGTGTTGATCCACCTCAATAAAGTGTTGCCAGCATCATATCTTATGAAGAGACAGTCTTCCTGAACAATATCTTCTGAAGAGAATGGGTGAAATATCTTCATGGACTTTACCTAATATACCAATTTCACCAAAATGTTTTCTATCAAAAATTCTCTTGCAAGGGTTTCTCTATTGGAAATTCTAGGGGTCAACAATTTCATCTAAAAGGATTTCCTTCAGTTTCTTGTTTTATTATATATACTTGAAATCAGTGGTAGAGCCAGGAACTTTCTTTTGGGGGGCTAAGTTATATAGATATTTTTTTGGTTTATGGTAATAAAAAAATTATGTTAAGTATATCTATTGGTCATAGGCTTTGTGGCAAGTCCCAAATCCTGTATACATTCTCAATGTAATTGACTTAATTTTTCCTATGGTCTGATTTCTTGGCAAAAACAAGAAAATGAGATAGAGAATAGATAGGGCTTGGAGAGAAATAGTGTAGGAGGTTTTGGGTCTATTATGGGTTTTTATGAAAGAAAAATAAAACAATGTCTTTTTTTATAATTTTGGGAGTTAAGTGGAGGGGCATTAGAGAGCACTCCTTAACATTTTAATGGGACCTTTTGTTTTGTTTTGTTATTTATTTATTTATTTATTATTTTTTTTTGGGGGGGAGGGGGGTAGCTAGGACCCACTTTATTAATGTGTTACTACACAAAGGTCTGGTTTTAACAAAATGTTTGGGGGGGCCAAGGACCCCCCAACTTTATACTTGGCTCCGCCCTTGCTTGAAATATTGCTGTAACAGTCCTAGGTTTAGATTGAAATCTGTTCAAGAAAAGAAAAGAGAAAAGAAGAAGAACAGAGGAGAAGAAGAAGAAAAGAAGGAGAAGAGAAGAAGGAATGAGACGAAGAGAGAGTAGAATGAATAGGTTCTGTTGCCCCCTTGGCTTTTATATTACTTAAGAAAAAGGTAATACAATGACAAAAATACCCCTGTCAACTGTGATAGAGAGAAAAACAAGAACAACAGCCTGAAACAATTACAAATAAAGATGGAGAGCATATATCTGCATATAAAAACATATAAAAACAATTAAGTATCCCTGTCTACATCTCTACACTGCCCCTCAAGTTGGGAATAAATATTGAGCATCCCCAACTTGCGTAAATCTGTTTCCATCCTGACTTTAGTGACTGTCTTGGTGAAGAAATCAGCAAGCTGCATATCAGAGGCAATATATGGCAAGCACACTCCTTGGGAGGCAACTCTCTCCCTAATAAAGTGTTGATCTACCTCAACGGGTTTTGTCCTATCATGTTGTATTGGGTTATGGGCAATATTAATAGCAGATTGATTGTCAAAATACAACATTAAGGGCTTCTCATGCTCAATTCCAAGTTCTTCAAGTAAAGATCACAACCATAGATATCTGTATTCTGCTTCAGCACTTGAACAAGCAACTACATTTTGTTTCTTACTTCGTCATGAAACTAAATTTCCTCCAACAAAGG
Organism: Nelumbo nucifera; assembly: GCF_000365185.1. The sequence continues at coordinate 120,944 of NW_010729203.1, forward strand.
CACAGTACCCAGAGGTAGACTTCCTATCATCTACACATCTAGCCCAATCCGCATTAGTGTGCACCTCAATCTTTATATGGCCATTATTCTTGAAGAGTATTCTGCAACCTAGACACATCTTGAGATATGCTAGGATCCTCTCAATAGCCAACAAATGAGTGGTTCTTGGAGAATGCATGTACTGACTAACAACACTGACAGCATAAGAAATGTCAGGCCAAGTCAGAGAGATAAAGGAGTTTCCCAACCAGTCGTTGATACATGGTCTTTTCATCAAGGAGTTCACCTTCTTCTACACTTATCTTATGATTCAATTCAATGGGAGTATCTGTAGGTTTAACCCCCAATTTTCCCGTTTCCTCCAAAAGGACAAGGACATATTTCCTCTGAGAAATGAAAATACCATGCTTAGATCTAGCCACCTCAATTCCCAGAAAATATTAGAGATGACCAAAATCTTTCACCTCAAACTCTTTGTGAAGTAATTGTTTTAGGGAATTAATCTCATCAACATCATTGCCTGTTACCACAATATCATCCACATATACATCAAGGAGTGCCAAGGAGGAACCACCCCTGTTGATGAAAAATGTGTGGTCTGAGTGAACCTACATATACCCAAATTTCTCTAAATCATGTCTAAACCTACCAAACCAAGCCCTTGGAGATTGCTTTAAATCATACAATGCCTTCTTGAGTCTACAAACTTTCTTGCTTGCATTTGCATCATAAAAACTGGGAGGTAACTCCATATACACTTCTTCCTGCAAAACACCATTGAGAAAAGCATTTTTGACATCCATTTGGAATATGTGCTATGAAAAGTTTGCAACTAATGATAACAGAACACGGATAGTGTTCATCTTAACAACTGGTGCAAAAGTCTCAAAGTAATCAATTCCATAGGGTTGTGTGTAACCCTTTGCAACAAGATGGGCTTTATATCTTTCAACTTATCCATTTGCATTATGCTTCACAGCGAACACCCATTTGCACCCAACTGGTTTCTTTCCTTCAAGTTGATCCACTAGCTTCCATGTCTCATTTTTAATGAGTGCATTCATTTCCTCCATTGCATCCTTCCACTTAGATACAGAGAGAGCTTCCTACATAGTTTTAGGAATGGATATAGCAGAAATGGATGCCAAATAGGATTTATAGGATGGTGAAAGGTGGTCATATGAGAGAAATTGTGATATGCAATTAGCAGTGGATGTGATACATCTTTGTTTCCTCTTACAAACTGCAATGGGAAGGTCAAGATCATCAGTAGAAGGCAATGGCTCCGTGATGGTAGTCTGAAGAGTGGAAGGTGAAGTTGTAGTAACTAGATCCTACTGTAGAGGAAACTAGAACTGGCCTGGGCTGAACAAGAGAACCAAAATTAACTTACCTCCACCTCCTATGGAAAACCCTCAACTCCTTACATTTATAACAATGATCCTCCTGACACAATTCCTTTTCGAGAACAAGGATAGGAAGAGGAACTTCAAGAACAAACACACCTCTCTCATATCTCTCCCCCTGAGATGAAACTCCTATATAATAAGGAACATTCTCAAAAAATGTAACATCCGTAGACATAAACTAAGAACCAGAAGTTGGATCATAACAGCAATATTCATTTTGATTTTGTGCATAACTGAGAAAAATGCATTTGGAGGCTTTAGGATCAAATTTAGAATGATTAGGCCCCAAAATCTGAACAAAACATGTGCACCCAAAGACTTTAAGATGAATGGTAAACAAGTCTTTTTCAGGGTATAATAAAGTGAAAGGAGCTTTCATACCTAGTACACAAGAAGGAATTCAATTAATGAGATACACAGCCATATGAATTGCATCCCCCCAAAAATGTATAGGGACATTTGAATTTAGCATAATGCTTCTTGTAACCTCAAGGATGTGACTGTTCTTTCTCTCAGCTACCCCATTTTGCTGAGGGGTACGAGGACAGGTTCTCTAATGAATAACCCCATATTCAAGGAAGTACGAGTTCAATGATTTAGTGAAGTACTCCTTGGCATTACCAAATCTGAAAGCTTTGATTCTAAACCCAAATTGAGTGAGAACCATTTGGTGAAAAGCACGGGTCAAAATAGGGACCTCATAACGGGAATGCATAAGATAAACCCAAGAGAAACAAGAATAATCATCAACAAATAACAAAAAATACTTGTATCCCCCCATAGCAGTGATATGATATGGTCCCCAAGCATCAGTATGCACAATTTCAAAAGGAACAATGCTTCTTTTATTACTCAAAGTATAGATTGATCTACAATGTTTTGCCAACTCACAACTTTCACACTTTAGACCAAACACTTGGATTGATTCAAACAAAGTAGGAAAAGGATTCCTTGAAGACCAAAAAGTCAAATGACCTAACCAATTATGCCAGAGCATAATCTAACTCACAAACTGAGAGACGAAAGACTTTCCAACACCTTTATTTCTTCTAGGTGGATGCTCAAGAAAGTAGATCCCATTCGCTTAATGGCCAATCTAATCACCTTCTTTGTCACTAGATCCTGGAAAACACAATGATAGGAAAAAGGCCACTGAATAATTTTGACTTTAGTAATGCTACTAACAAAAAGAAGGTTAGTACTAAGTTTGGGCACATGTAAAGCTGATGATAAGGAAAGGGTGCCTCTACCAAAGGACAAATGATAAGAAGAAAACAATGAGGCAAAACTGGTCATATGGTCAGAGGCTACCCGAATCTACTATCCAAACAAGACCAGTGTTACCTGGAGTTGAGGCATGACAAGCAGTAGCTCTTGTACTTGAGTGAGCAAAAGCTGAAGTAGAGGTAGAAGGACCAGAGGTAGACTGGGATGGTCCAATAATGCCAGCTTCATTCTTCAACTGTGTCAAGGCTTCCCTGGCAGTAGCCAAGGCATCCAAGGAAGTAGATCTAGCTCCAGTAGAGGGTGAAACATCTATAGCAGTGGCAACATTTGTGCTTCCCTTCTTATTCTTAACTCTTGAAGGTGCCAACTGAAGATAAAACTTCCAACAAGTCTCTTTAGTGTGTCAAGGTTTCTTGCAATAGTCACAAATGACCTCCATTTTTTCTTCCTTTCTTACCTCTCTCTCCTCATCACTATAATGCTTCAACTTCATAGTTGCTAAAGCTTATTCAATTTGGGAATTGTGTAACATAACTTTCCTTCTACTCTCCTCACTACACACTAAAGAATATGCTTGAGACAAGGAAACGCTTTCCCTAGTAAATTGTTGTTGTCTCACAATATCATATTCAGAATTTAGCCCTGCAAGGAATTCAAAAACCCTATTTCTTTCCACTAATTTGTTATATGTTGTTGCATCCTTTTGACTTTCCAATTCAATTGTTTCCAAGTGATCAATTTCATGCCATAGAGACTTCAAAGTTGAGAATTAAATCAAAACAGGTTTCTCCCCTATTTCAGATTTGCCACTTCAATTTTCAGCTCATAGGCCCTTGCTACATCAAGGGGCTGAAAGTAAGTTTCCTTCATATTATCCCAAATGTCTTTAGCAGTCTTTGCCCAAAGATAGTTTCTACTGATATGAGGCTGCATTGAGTTGCAAAGCCAAGTCAAGACTAGGTAAATTTCTTGAACCCACTTTGCATAGGAAGGGTCTTCCATGGCTGGCATCTTAGTGTCACCATTTACATACCCTAACTTACCCCTTCTTCCAATGGCCATCATTGCAGATTGATCCCACTCAAGATAGTTTGCTCCATCAAACTTGATGGTCGTAATCTGGAAGGAGTTGCTGTCTGTCACACTACCAGCCCCTACAAGTTCTTCCCTGATTGATTTAAACTCATTTCCAATATTCTCCATGCTGGACCGAACAAGATATCACACTTCTCGGTTCTTTTCTGATAAAAAGAAATGATTTCTTTTTAAAAAATCAGCAGTCAAGCTGTAACCAATCAGACACAACACAAAACTGGTTGTTCCAACAAGGAAAAACCCTAGAAATCAGAAGAGAACACAATCAAACAAGTATCTCTGATGTTTGCAGTCGATCTCTAAACAAATAAAAAAACTACCCAGAAAATATTGAGTGCCACCTTCAACCTGAGGTTTAACCCCTAAACCTCAATCGAACAAGTATCTCTAGTTCTTCCTGATAACTGGGCAAAACAGAAATAAAAAAAGTGCTATAACAGTGAACCAAACTCCATCGACCTCCAAGAATCAGGCAAAAAAAGGTCTGAAACTCCAGCCCTAATAGAGTCTCATGCAGCCAGCTGGGCTAAGCATACATGAGACCAAAACCTAAACCTGCTCTGATACCAACTTGAAATATTGTTTTAGAAGTCCTAAGTTTAGTTCGAAATCTGTTCAAGAAAAGAAAAAAGAAAAGAAGAACAGAGGAGGAGAAGAAGAAAAGAAGGAGAAGAGAAGAAGGAATGAGAGGAAGAGAGAGCAGAATGAATAGGTTCTGCCGATTGTGAAAAGGTGATACAATGACAAAAATACCTCTGCCGATTGTGACAGAGAGGAAAACAAGAATAGCAGCCTGAAACAATTACAAATAAAGATGGGGAGCATATATCTGCATATAAAAAACATATAAAAACAATTAAGTATCCCTGTCTACATCTCTACATATATTACATTATTTGTGTACTTCAATATTTATTTATTGGAGAGATCTCATATTTGCCATCTGTGTCAATAGTTTTATGTTGGTTATGACTTTATTCTTCATGTGGAGAAGGGTAATAACCACTTTCAGTTTGCATGTAATGTTGTCATATTGCTCTAAGCAGGTTGCATGAACTCTACAGGTTCTATCAAGGGGTAAAACTTCTAGATCCCCTTCCTAGGTTATTTTGTTGCTCTATTAATAAAATTTAAGGTGGCAATCCCTTCATCTTAGATGTTTGAAGCTATAAAAGGGAGCACTCAGAGGCTGCAAGGGGAAGATTCCATTGGTTTATTCACGACATATAGGACATTCCACTAGAGCTGAGGCATTTTCACTTCTTCAGGGCTTACACTTGCTAATGACCCTAGGCTGCATGAGGGCTGACATGGAGGGTAATTCATAATTGGTGATTAGGATGGAAGACAAATGGTGGGGACAGACTGTTGATTTTGTCATATTATTAGAGAGGCAAGTTATGAGCTTCAAGTGTGAATATCTTGTTCAAATAGATCTGAGAATCAGCCAAAACTCTAGCAGATTCATTAACTAGAGAATGGTTAGGGAGGGAAGAGCTACATTGGGGTCCTCTCGAGGCTTAGGCTAAGGGTTTGTTGTATTGTAAATGGGAGAGCCAGCATGATCTAGTCTCTTGTCCTCCCATCCTATAAGCTCTCTCTTTATACCTTATTTTTTTATCTTTAAAAAATTCTCTTTGATCTTGTTATGAACCAAAAAGAATTCTTCTAATTTCCTAAACATTATCAAGCAAATAAATTAAAAGAGGGTAACATTTCCCACAACATGACTTCTACCACTATTTGAAGCTAATAGTCCTTCTGTTTTATGAATGAAGGGCCATTCCACAATGATGGTCCAGGATATCTAGGGTCTTGGTAGGGGAAGACTCTTATAAGACTTAACATTTAGCTTTTTTCTTTGTTGCACAAAGTGGCTTCTCTCAGATTCAAACCAAAATTCTTTGATCAATAACAAAGAGATTTATCAATGGTCGAAAAAGTGAGGACACAAGCAATACAAGGATGCTTTTATAGATTTACAATGATAAACCCATCAACTTTCGGCTTCTTGTAATTATTCAAATGTTCTTTGTCTCCTCATCTTTTTTGCCAAAATCTTAAATGATGATGTTGAAGTGGCTTAGAAGATTTAAATTAAAGTTATTTGATGTCTTTTTCTTAATTGTTTGCATTCTTTCCAACTCCTTCCCTCTCAACCCCAACATTTGCTGTAATTAGAATAGCATATTAATCCAATTAATCCTATCAGATCAAAAGTAAATTTTGATTAATTCATCAATCCAATAGCATTGTCCTGAAATTGGAAAATAAAATGCAAATTCGTGGCAGCAAAAATACAATTGCCAAACACAAAGTAACCTACCTATTGTTGGGACAGTTGATAAAACTTCTCCAATGTGCAGTTTGTATAATATGGTTGTCTTACCCGCAGCATCCAAACCAAGCATCACAACCTAAGCCAGCTCAATGGAGAAATATTAATAAGAAAAATGTTTCAGGGTCATGGAAAGCAAGCACAGAATATAAAATGAAAATGGCCAAAACATTGTTGGAAACAAGAAAGAAATGTACAGAATTTTCTAAGAAACAACTTCAAGAAAAGCAAAAAGGTAGATGATATAAAAATGGATACAAGTATTGGAGTCAAAGCCTTGCCTAGGCAAGTTACCTAGGCACTTTGGAGGACTATTGCCTAGGTTACCAACTAGGTGGGTTGTATAGATATAAACACCTTATTGGATGCAAATAAACGATCACACCCCCTTTATAAGTATCTGCAACATATTTTGGGCCATAAGTAAAGATAAAAAATTAGGGCTCTTAATCCCTGTATATGTATTTATTCATTATTTTGTACCAGGCAGGTTATTCAAAAGTCGTCATTTCTTTTGAAATTCAGTGTGTGTGATTTGTTGTTAAATCATTTATTGATTTATTTTATACACTACTAGTTTATAATTAACAAGTTATTACATAATACATGCATACAATTATATATTTGTACTGTAAAATATGTATATATTTATTTATTTTAGTGGTGCAATCTTCATCCACCAGAACCAACTTCCAAAAGGAGTGGGCACGTCAGCCAGTAAATCAAGTAAAGCTCAATTTTGATAGGTGTTGCTTGGGAAACCCAGGTAATTCTAGCATATGAGGTGTGTGTAGGGATTGCCACAGGGCTGTAGTGGCAATATTTTCAGGTCCCATAGGGTTTGGGGACTCCATGAAAGCAGAAATAATGGCTATACTACAAGGCCTAAGGCTAGATAAAAAATTAAACATACAATGGTTAGTGGTGGAAGGACTTGTGGTAGTATAGTTAAAGAAGGATAGCCAAGGTAGATGGCAAAACAGGCACATTTTAAAGGAAATCAAACACCTAGCAAGGGAATTGCAAGTGTCAGTTAATTGGATTTCTAGATCTATAAATAGTTTAGGTGATTCACTTGCAAGATAAGGGGATAAACTGGGAAGTGGGAACAACTATTTTAGGGGGTAATTAGTGAAGATTGTATGAAAAGCCATATCTTAAAGTGAAGAAAGGGGTTATGTTGTGCATGCCGGCCTAACGGAGAAGCAAATCTCGTTGTATGTAGCATTCTTTGTTACAATCAATAAAATCATACTTTTAACAATAAAAAAAGGACATGACAGAATTATTTTGCACTTTTGACATTTAGCCAGAACCAGTCTCAAACGTTCTTCATTAAGTTCAAAGCCAAAGTTCAGAACCATTTCATCAAGTATTTTGGAAGGCAACAAGTAACCCTATTCTCCTTCTCTTCATTGATTGAATATTGGCTGCTGAAAGATCTAGCAAACAATGGCACATCCTTTGGGCAGTGTTATCGGGACACCTTGAAATTAAAGGGTTTAAACGTGCCACTGCTTGGACATTGTGCTGACACTTGGCACTTGGTACATGGTATGACACTTCTTATAACAGTTTGATGATGCTCCAACTGAAGTCAGCAAGAACCCTTGGCATCTGGCACTCGTATATAATTACAAGAAAGATACATCCAGTAGTGAGTTCACACTCTGCTTTTCTTATTTTCAATATATTTTTAAACTGCTTATGTAATTAAATGTCATTTATTACAATGTCCCCTGTCACAATTTCTGGAAGTTGATGTGATGGATACCCATGGTACATACCAAGGTAATACTACCTTTGCAACTTTATCTTTTTCTTTTTTGATCAATAATTAGTAATTGTATTAATTCAGAAACTCAATGCATCAACAAGAATATAAAGAAGGCCAAGAAACAAAAATTTTCATTTAAGTCAGATTTGCAGCAATTCCAGGCTCTGGTATTCCCATAGTTGTCAAGGCGACGCCTAGGTGACAAGGCGCCCTTGAAGGCTCACCTCGCCCAGTCGCCAAGTAGGTTTGTGCACTATGTTATAAAATACTTTTATATTTTTTATTTTTTGACATTATAATTATAAAATAGGCATTATTAAACTAGAATACTCATTTTATGTGTTTATGTACTAATTTCATTTTATTATTTTCTTATCTGTTAGGGTTTAATCAACACAAACATTGCTAACTGCTGTATTGAACCCATGGTTCAAAGTACCAAACTACCGATACACCTCTGTGTATCAGCAGAGGTGTATCAGTACTTATAATGATACTCCCCCTATTTTTTTATTTCTTTGGTTTTCAATTTCATTTTTAAATATATATATTATTTTAAAAATGGGTTCCCTTCCCGAAAACAGCAGTAAACATGTGTATTGGGGTGCCAAAGATACAATACAATACAATACACCTATACGGGCATATCATATCGAAGTTTTGATCCTTAATTGAATCCTCAAAGATTTCAGAACCTGAACCAAGCAAGGGAAGAACTTAAAATTTTGTCTAATCAACACATTTTCTTCTTACAGATCTTCTTCTTCCACCTTTTCTTTTCTTCTTTTCCTATAACAAAAGTAGGGGTTCGGCCCCTATATTTTTTGAATTTTCTTTCCTTTGTTCCTTTTCTTCTCATAAAATGTTGATTTTCTAAACTTAAAACATGAAATCTATACCTCTCTTATGAAAATTATGGATAATTATTAAGGAAATATGGTTATGGAACCTAGGGAACTACCCTAGGATATATGGTTTTACTTAAAAAAAAAAACATCACCTAGGTGACTAGGCGACTAGATGACAAGGCGCCCCCTGTTGCCTAGCCTCGCCTTGGCGCCTTAAAAACTATGGGTATTCCCAATAAAAATTGTTCTCTCTTCACTCCAGGTTAGGCCAAAGTGTCATCTATTAAGTTAGCTGAACAAGGAATCCATCTGAATGTGCAATTCAAATTGGATGCCAAAGCAATGGCTTCTCTGATCATCTGTGTCAGCCTCCAAGGACCCACATCTTTGTTCTCCAGCCATCTGAAGACCACCTTACAATTTCCTTCAACCATCAGATCCGACCATCCTTGTGCTTGGGCTAATTTTAGTCCTTTGCAACTTTACTTTTGCTATTTGGTGGTTTATTCAAGACAGAAATAATGGATTTTTTTAAGAAAAGAAGTTTCAAAGATCAAATCATCAAATCATAGGGAAGGTTGAACATACTATCTTTCTTCATACTTCTATTTATCAGATCTTGAGTGTTGAATTTCTCTAGGCTTTGTAATGATCGGGAGAGATTCCTTGCTGATTTTCTGTTTCCTAAGCTGAGGAGAGAAGATTAGTTGTATATGTTGTATATCAATCAGCCAAAAAGCCCATACCTTGTATCTTTTGTAGAGGGAGGTATGCAGCTCCTATGTATCTTTTTTACCTATTACAAGCTTTTCTTTTAATGTTAACAAGATAAAAGTATGCACAGATATAGAAAGATGCAACAAGCCCCTAGGGACTGAGGTAGAAAAACAGCATGAGTAAGCCTTTATCAAGAACTGTACTAAAAGAAAGTTCCTCTCTTGTCATCCCCATCACCCAAGTGCAATATTATCAGAAAATGAGTTTGTGTATTAGAACTGATTTGCATGCTTCACAAAAATTTGAATATTTCTATTATTAACTCTAGTTTCATTGTCAGAATTGCAACTTGCAATAGGATGGAAAAGTCAGATATGTAAAGAAAAAGTTTTACAGAAGAAAATAACAGAGAAATACAAAAGACTATGTGGCACAACAAAAACATGGCCACTCTGTCTCAAAAAGTTAAAAAAAAAAAGAAACCTAGGTAATATTTTTATAATATGGAAAAATAACCTTCTCACAGAAGTTTATCAAAATTTAGAATCTCAAAAGTACAGTTACATACATCAATCAGTAATGGAAGCAATTGTTATACATTAAATATGCATGCATGTGTGAAGAACCATTTGAAAATGACTAATATAAATTATAATAAGCCTGGTTTATAAAGAAAGCCAAAAATACTGAACACTCACTTTGTGTATTATGAGATCTCAAGTCTCAATAACCTTAGGTTCCACCTTAGCTCTCTAACATAACTAAACTTTTCTATGAAAAAGAAAAATTTTATAAATACAATTTATGTTGTATGATGAGAAAACCTTCCAATTCAGAAAACCTTTTTAGCCTTTATATCCTATGTTTTATAGTATAAAATACTGATCAAGTAAGTAAACCCTAAAGTGAAAGAATTAACCAAAAAGTAATTCTCTAATAACATATTTCATAATGAATTAAAAAACTGTATATGATACCTCCAGCACACCCTGGCTAGAAATCAACTGGAGAAGGATTTTATTATTAAAAATATTCTTTTATCAGGACTGCCCAAGATAGATGGTGTCTTTAGAAACTATGAAGGATCCATTTGCATGAACTTTTCAAGTCCAGTAGGAGAAGGCTGAGCTGCTTGCATTGCTACAAGGGCTAAAATTGGCCTTGTTCTCACACAGGAATGGCCTATTGGTTGAAAAGGTTCCATGTTGTGAATGGATAAGCATCTCTGTCAGCACATGGACCTTTTTCTTGATAAATAACAACACATGGACCTTAGCAGCTTAGACATCTTATAAGGAGGCTAAGTTTTTAGCCAGCAGCCTGAATAGTTTGTCAGGAGGTTCGCAGAGCAGCTAATAACTTGACAGACTCATTTGCAAGAGGAGGGATTGGGAGGCCTGAACTCCTCCAAGGAGATCCAGGCCTAGGAGCACATCAACACATCTGGATTGCTTTGCTACTGTTTTTCCTTCTTGTATGATTATATGCTTTTTGTCAGTTACATGCTGTGTACATCATACATTTGTTCCTGCTGTTAGTCTTCGACACCACTGTTCTTTTCATTTGCTCCTTAATAAATTCATTTTTGATCATTGATATTGGTAAAAACAATATTGCTATCAATATTCTTTACCATTTCTCTCAAAAAAATATTTCTATCAATATGTTTTTAACAGAAATCACTGGGCCTATTACATTCAACAAAACTCAAGTAAGCCTTGTCCCAAACCTATGTGGTCGGTTACATGAATCCTGTTCTTCCCTTTCACTCTTACCCCAAACAATCAAACATTAGTGACTTACCAAATCACACTTGTCTTAATTCTCATTAGTAAATGAGGAAGGGCACAATTCAATCATTATGAACGGACCTAGAAGCAACTTCAGTTCAGCAAATTGCCAAGCAAATATAATACAATTAACTGATCAAAATTTTTTCAGTAAACTATTTTTTCAGGTGTAGGATATCAGCAATAAACTCGACAATAACCAGAATGCACCAATAAATAGCTGAATTTTGCCGCTTCATAAAAATAAAATCCATTGTGAGAATTGAAGCAACGACCTGAGATCAAATCAATTTCACCCATAAACATACCAACCCACTTGCCCACCCATTACCACGAAGTTGAAATTCATAATCATACAGGTAAGAGTAAAGACTCAAGCTCACAAGTACCCGTTTAAAGGGAAGAAAAAGGAAAGGAGATAACAGCAATAAATGCAAACTAGTAAAAAAACTTGAAGCCTCAAACCAACCCAGATAAAAGTACTTGAAACCATCGAAAAAACGATAAGAAATTAATAGATTAAAACCTGCCAGCGAAAAGATGATTAAAAAGCAAACCAGGTAAAATTGAGAGACCAGAGTGAAGAAAAAATTGAGAAGAACGCACCCTCATCTCGGTGTTGCCGAAGAAAGCATCGAAGAGCTTGCGAAAGGCCTGACCCATGGTCGATCTCTGTGTCTGTATGAAACTCTGAAAGCGTCAAAGAGGAAACCTTCTTTTCATGGATAAGAGGGAAGCTTCGATGAGAGTCGAAGTGTTGTTCATGGAAAAATCAGAACCCGTATTAGAGTTGATAATCAGGAGAAAGAGAGAAGAAGAAGAAAATATTTGTTGGCGGAAGATGGGATTGGGAAGCGTTTCTTTTCTTCCTTTTTCTTCTTTCCTTTTATTAAAACAAAAAAAAAAAAAAATATATATATATATATATATATATATAATAATAATAAGAGAATAGAATCTAGAATCAAACAGCGTACGCAGGGTGTTTGTTTTGTGATGCTGCGGAGCCTCTGGTTCATGCGGGCCCACGGCCCACCTTCATTGTTGGACCAGGAGTTCAGAACCAACATTCCATTAAACCGGGCCGAGCTAACATTGGTTATGATACCGGAAAGACATGATATTGAAAATTTTTTGACCAATCTAACCTGTATCATAAATGTGTTGTCTTAACCAATCATGTGCGACTTATCAAAATTTAAGGTAGATTCTGATTGGTGAAAACTCTATTATTATCATGTCTTTTCAATATCATATATTTTCCCACTAAATTAATCATGTCAAAGAAATTTTTTTAAAAATAAATATTGTCCTATGTATTCCAGCAACATAAAAAGCTAGGTTTTTTTTTCGGAAAGCAGATTCATTAACAAGGAGGAACAGTGGGACAAAGTAGGGTGCAGGAAAAGTTCATTGACATTACAAACAGATTGGATTCGATTCAAATTAGGGTAGATTCAAATTTGATTTGATAAAAAAAATCCTAAAGTTTGAATTCAAATTCAAATTCGTTGGATTCTATATTCTCTTGTTCAAATTCGACTTGGATCATTTCATCGGTTAGCTAGTACAAATCCAATTCGATTTGATTGAATAGTCTCACGTCTTTGTCTCTCACTCTCTTCTATGGCTGACCTAGCTTCAACGAATTTGAACAACTAGTGGTGGGAAAGAGGATTTGGAGAATGGGGGCAACAACAAACAACACTATGATTACCGACGAAACTGGAAATGACAAACCAAAAAAAAAATGTGAGGTTTAAGGTGATCTCGGTGGAACTACTGAACTAGAAACGAAAAAGGGAAAATGGAAAAAAATAAATTGGAGAGGGACGAACGATTACTGGTGTTGGATGATGTGAGTGTGTCGAGACCGGCGATGGTGAAGATTGAACGGTGATGGCTTGTGGTGGCAAGCAACAACAACGGCTAGGGTTTTCACTCTTCACTTCTCAGCAATTTTCAGGTTCAAAACAAAAACAAAACACGAAAGCATTGAAGAAAAGGATTTCAGGGTTTGTTTTGTTCGATCATGTTTGATGTCAAACTTCCAATTTTAGGTTTATTTAATTAATAAAATTACAACATATCAATTTTAGAACAAAATGTTAAAATGGGTACAATTGTCTTTTTATAAAATTATAATATATATATATATATATATAGAGGATGGAATTGGATCGAATCCTTTTGGATCAAATTGAGGGTGATTTGAATTCAATCGGAAACCCAAATAAATAATTTTTTTTTGCGATCTGATCCGATCCAAAAGTCCGATAGGGAATATCCGAATTTGCTAATTTTGGATGGGATTCGAGTTCAAATCCGATCAGAATCTGATCCATTTGCACCCCTATACCTCACCACTAAGGGCCTGTAATTCTATATTTGAAAGGACACTGAATAACCATCTCAACTACCAGGTCATCAACTTCTTGGACTAGATTAAAGAAAAACTATATTAACTAATTATATTGACATTTATTAATTTTCATTTAGGCTAATACTTGATTTGCTAGAAAATATGAAAGAAGCAGAATGTTGTAAGTGTGAACCAAAATCTTTACAAGAATTTTCCTCCATATAAGCTATAATTTGATTTGCTAGAAAATATGAAAGAAGAAGAATGTTGTAAAGGAGTGTGGACCAAAATCTTTACAAGAATTTTCCTCCATATGGGAATTTATGCCCAGTTGGTCCTCTTTGTGTTCAACGTTTGTCCAGATTTTCAAAAATAGTTTTCAGAAATATCCATAAAAAGTAGTTTTTTAGACATGATTATTCTTTTCATGGTTAACAATATAATCTATAAAGTTATTTTTCCCTTAAACTAATGAAATATAAAATATTGAAGTAGCACAGAAATGGGGTTTGTCCTATGAAACAAAGTATTGATATATTTGGTATAATATATATTTTTTTTCTTTTTTGCTTCATGGGCTACACAGGATATCCCATCTTCCGACTCTGGTGTAGGCGGGATTCAATCCCAAGTCTCCGTTACAAACGGTTATAGACCTTACCAACTAACCAGTTGCAACTTGCCATATGTATTGGCTTTTGACATGAGCCGATGTATGAAATTCATGGAATTAGGAAAAATCTACATTTCCAAAGTTTTAAGGCTGCATTTGTTTGAGGTGTAAATTCAAATTTTACATGAAAAATGTGAACCTGTTTAATGATTGATGGAAATTGGGATTAGATGATTTTGCAAATTAATACCGACCATGTTTGATTGTCTAAGGTGTAAATTAGATGGAATTATTTGTCATATATGGAAAACTGGTTTTGGAAATGTAATGCTCGAAAGGGAGAAGGAATAGAACATTTGAATCTCTGAGGTGACAGAGAGGTGGAGCGATGTCCAAGTCACATTGATTCTTACATTCTAAACATTATAAGATTGATAAAATATCACGAGATCTGTATGCTGAACCTCTGTTTAGATTTTTCAATATATAGATATGAGACAGATTGGCAACATTCACTCAGATCCAGTAACAAATGGAACCTGCAAGAAAGAGAATAGAGAATGAGAGAGAAAGAGAATGTCTAGTACCAGATGTTCAACGAAGAAGCAGAGGCACCAATGAGAGAGAAAAACAGAGTAGATGGATAAGGGAGGAGAGAGACATGAGGGTGAGAGGAGTTTTAGTTTGATGATAGAAGTCAATGAGTTTTACATTGATAATTTTGATGTATATTTTACATTGATTATTGGTGTAAAGAGAATTCAAAGTGGAGTTTTACACCGATTTCCAGGATAAAATTATACTCCTTCCAAACACATGTAAAATTGAACCGAGGTATAAACTTTACCCCATTTGATTTTCCACCTCAAACAAATGCAGCCTAATATCATGAGTTCACATATGCGCCCCATGAGGGCACCCCACAGCACATCCCAAACGTAGTGTATTGGAAACATCTCCAAATGCTAAATACGGGGGATGTTCCCAATACACAGTTGTATGGCCTGTAGGACACTTGTGGGACGCAGATGTGAATTCTAAGATCTTTCCTAATCTCATTTTTGCAACAAATTGATACGTTAAACATTAAGAATTAGGATGTGATGATTCTTTGAAGTGCTTGATACATGATTTATTTTTCAGTACCGAGTGTGTCAATACTTTGAACCATGGTTTGACATAGATATTGGATTAAATTCATATATACCTCTTAATTACTTTCCTCTTCGTTAGAGAAGCCTGAAAAGGTAATGTAGAGAAGGGTCCCGACTATTATTTGATAAATTCATGCACAATATACATCCTATATCTTTCATGAGTACAGTTATAAGAAAATTTGGAGCCTCAACCTAAGTGCAAAGTCTGGAGATAGCTAGAACAAGCATATTTTGCAAGACAATGAGTCACGCTATTATCTATACCATGGTTTTGAAAATTGGACTGCATCGGATGGTCGAACTAGTTGACGTAGGAATTGGTCAAATAATCGGTTTCATTTCATTTTAAAATCGTTTTTTTGGCAAAAAAACATTAATTTATTGACTTGGGCGGTTGAAACATTGATCCATCAGTCTGGACAACGATTTTAGCCATTTTTTATTCTATTTATTTTTATATTTTTAAGTCAGAACAAACTATGCATTCAAATTGGATGATCAAACCGTTTGACGTAAGAACCAGTGCCCAGATAATTAAACAGTTCTGTGTCCAATAGGATGAACGAATGAAAAAGAAGGATTTACAAACTCACCCAACTGGAGGAGCAAGGAGAAGTCCTGAAAGCCAAATCATCTACTATTTCAGGATTCACTTGGTTGTTAGTAGCATTCATATATACACTTCCTATAATGTATATTCACTTTTTTTTTAAGAAAATATGCCGATTAGCCTAATTAAAAAAATACTAAGAGAAAAAAAAAAAAAGTGAATCCTCTGAAACAAATTTTCAATGGGGCTAAGGTGCCCTTGGTACTGAATACCAAAACACCTTGACATACAAGGGGAAGTAATTAAAAAAGAAACGTAGCTCTGAATTAATCAATATTCCCAAAAGTCTCTAAGAGGAAATGAAAATAACACCAAAATTACTACATCTTATATCTAGAGTTGGATGAAGGAACTGCCACCATTAGGAAAACTTGGAGTAATGGGTCTCTTAACAAAAGAAACTTGTTTTGGAGTGACTAAGCTAAACAACTACAGCTTTTTCTGATTTTTCATCATGGTGCTTTTCTTTAATTTTAGAAAATGTCTTAGTAAAATACTTTTATTAATATGTTAGTATTATTGATAATTTTAACCAAAACTAAAAAAATTATGAAATTCTACGGCATCTGAAACCAAGGAATTAACTTGAGAAATTCTACTTACGACTTTGAATATGATTATCTATCAGTATAGTGCCTTATTTAAGGCTGCATTTGGCATTCCTTATTTTAAGGACTTATTTTATTTTTGTGATAAAAAATAATATTTATAAGAACATTTTAATCACAAAAAGGAGATAAATCCTTAAAATTTTAAGGAATGCCAAATGCAGCCTAAGACAAATTTATGTTCTAATTCCTACTGTAGCTTCTAATGCTTATTGTTTGAAGCTTGTTTTATTGTAAAATAGGGTTATTACTTGGTGTAATTGTAAAATATTGGACCAACAAGCCTGAGAAGACAAGTTCTAAGCCTGAAAGAAGTCATTTTGCACAAAAAAAAAAGGAAAAATTAAAAGAACAATAAAATAAAAGGTTAGAATCATATCCAATCTACACCTCTCGAGAGGGACAAACATTGGGTAATGGTTTTTTTTATGTAAAATAGCTTTGAAATATAATCCAAAATCGTATTTATTTATTTTTCTAATTTTTATTTGAACCAGAAAAAAGAAAACAATTAAGTTAGATGATTGAACCGTTCAACCTGTGGCCCAATCACCAAAACGGTTCTCTCTGTCCCATCCAAGTCTGACAAAGATGTAAGGAAGGATAAATAAAAAAGTTGAATATACAAATGGGATAGCAGGTAGGTTAATTACAGAAGCTGCAAGGCCCCGACAATGGTAGCATTTACAGTTTTTAACAAAGTGATTACACTTTAATGATGGTCATTGCCGGGCAATTAATATAATAATTCCAAAGGTAGGCGTATCAGGGACTATCGATAATTTTTTTAGTTTTATATTTTTTTTAAATTCAGTTTAGAGAGGCCGGTTTAAGGTTCCATCCATCCCTTGAATCAGTAAAAACTCCGATACACCCTTTGTTATAAAGATATATCGAGAAGCTCCTAATACGATATATATCAGTCAATACATATCGATACTTTGAACTTTCAATAAATCTTTTATCAGAACGGCAATGCATATGTGTGCATGGTTGCATGCTTAGACCTTGTGATATGGCTGCTGGCCAACAACCACACATGTTCTGGCAGTTGTTGCTTGGTACTTGGGTTGTGTTTGGATACGTTAAGGAATTGTATTTTTAAAGCCCAAAAGTAAAACCTCAATTCTAATACCTGTTTGGGAGGGCAGCTTTTGGCTTTATAAGGTGTACTCTCTCAGACAGCATATAAGCAATGATTGTGAAAAACCTGAAAATCCCAAATTATTATCCTTTGGAACAGAAGTTCCATACAAGAGAATGATCAAACTAAGATAGACCATTAAAACAAAATGATGAAATTGGCTTTGGAGTTGATAGAAATGATTAAGCTGCTTTTTTTGTTTTTTGTTTTTCTTTTTAATGAAGGCATACTCAATAAAAAGATCGCATAGCTATTTCCAAGAAGTGAGCTTCATTTGAAGTACTGACCCCTTTTAACAATAGGTTGTCTCAAAAGATCTTCAATAAAAGAACTAGAAGAAACAAAGAACTAGTCAATCAAGATGGAATGTCAAGATAAAATCTTGACCATGGTCTGTTTTATTGTTTTATCAAACTTAAATTGGAATTGATAGTAATGGATACATACATTTTCCATGTTGGCTAAACCTATGAAATCTCGATATAGGTAGATATAACATCTCTTTTATCCATTATTACATAATAAAACAGGTATCCCACTTTGTAATCAAAGACATCTGAATTTTAATTATATACCACCTGATTGGTTACTGCTTCATGAAATCGGTTCATTGGTCACAAATATTTCCAGTATCATGCATGTCTTTCTGATATCATGGTCAAACAAACCCATATATACAAAGTTAAAAACGAAGTTATAGGAAGGAACTTAGGACAATGTTTTGAGTCGATGGTTCGATCATCAGGTTCGAACGGATTACTTGTTTTAACAAAATAAAAAATCATTAAAATTTTAAAAAATGGCCAAAAATGTTGAGCGGGTTGAACTAGTTGATCACTCGGGTCAACGGGTTATTAACTGATTCAACGGCTTTTAGTCTGGGACCGGGTTTGGGGTAAAACTGAACCGGTTGCCTGAATGATTCTTGGGCTGAACAATTCGACCATCTGAGTCAACGACAATTCAAAAACCATGACCTAGGAATAGTTCTAATAGGTGATAAAATGAAAGAAAATAGATTGAGATGGTTTAATCATGTACATGGAAGACCATCTACAAAACTTCTAAGAAAAATTGATCTATTACAAAGTGAAGGGGTAAGAATATAGATAAGGGAAGATCAAAAAGGATTTGAGTGAAAGCAATAAGAAATGATTTAAATGTTCATAATTTAACAATAAATATAACATTGAATAAAACAGAATGGCCAAACAGGATTCATGTAGCTGACCCCATATAAATGGAATAAGGCTTAGATGATGATGATGTCATTGCTTATGGATCCATCATCTTATAACATAGCTGCCCCTCCTCCAATTGGAGCACGAAATTGAAAGTATTTTTTATAAAATGAATAATCATAAATATATACATATAGCATTATTTGCAATTGGAGAACGAAATTTCAAATAAGAGGACTTGAAAAACA
This sequence comes from Nelumbo nucifera, assembly GCF_000365185.1. Next base: position 140,068 of record NW_010729203.1, read on the forward strand.
ACCTTGTATTTTATTTAAGTCTTCAAAACCATTCACACGATGAGGAGTTAATTAGTCATTTAAAATGAATTCAAGGGAATTGAGTTTTCAAATTGAGACTGAACTGGATTCAATTTAGTTCCACTTCCAATATCCAAACAAAGTCTTCCATATTAGAATCAAATTTACCATCTATAATAAAACCATTTCTAGATTCTAAGGAAAGATACAAATTAGGTCTATCCAACCCAATCTTACACGATACCGTTTTGGGCTAGCCAAATGCCATTACTTCATTAAAGCTTCTCAAACTTACATTTAGAGAATTCCCTTATAACTTGACATAATCTATAAGAACTATAAAACTAATTCTTGCAATTGCAGCAGAGGTCTATACGTGCTTCCATTACTATCGGGATAATTCTTGCAATTCATGGTGGGTTAATTTTACAGAATATTCCTTCTACAACTGCATCAAAAAACACAAAAACAGAAGCTTCTAATAACCCATCACTTTTAGTTCTGGATGAAAATTTTAAGCATTTGATATACAATTTTCTGAAACAAATTTTCAATCAATTTACGATTGTGGGTATTTAGGCTGTTAACAACATCGAATTGTTAAACCATTATGCTTAACAATTAACTAACAATTCCAAGAGCCACTCACCATTTTAGGCCAGATTAAATTGATGAATAACTAACGTAACTGTTCTTTCAAATTGAAGTTGTATCTTTATCACCAACTTCTGTAGCTATGGTGCGTGTTTTGAATGAGTGAAGTTAAGGGTCTTTTTGATTTACAGTTGGAATTAAAATCGGAAATAGAATGATCCATTCTCATAATCTGTTTGGTTCAAACAAGTATCGAAATGGGAATTAGAATAAACTGAAATGGGATTTTATTTTCAAGGAAAGGGAAAGTCATTGTCATTTCCTCAAAATGAGGGAATTCCATTTCATCAGAAATGGAAATGGGATTTGATGTAGCGTGATCTGACTACTCCCTGGTGGAGGATGACCTGGCTTCCAGTCGAACAGCGAGCTAAGTGAATCTACAAGACAGCATATCAGAGAACTCGGGGTGGCACCCGGCGGGGTTGCTCCGATGCTTAAGTTAGTAAATTGTGGTGTGAGCTGAAAGCTTTGAGAACTTAGAGAGCTAGAGAGCTAGAGAACTAGAAAGTAGAAAAATCTCGCGTATCTTCGCCTTGAGGTTCTCGTCTTTATATATTGGAGTAGTTGTGGGACTCACGAAAGAGCTGCGGGATCTCCAGGATGTGGAGATAGAGTTCATTCCGCTTCCGAAGGAGTAGTATATAGATAAGGCTTATCGTTCCACTTCCGACTCTGGCGGAGCTGTGATGAGTTCTCATCGTGATCTTGGAAAAGTTGGGATCTGTTACCTCATCATGATCTCGAGAAATTCGGGGTCTGCTAGAGAAACCTCTGGAGTCGGTTACGTGGCGATTCGGGTTGTTAGCCCTGAGATGATACTTCAGTTCTTTAGTTCCGAACTAGATTGGATGCCGAGGTGCCCCGACGCCGAGGTGAGTTTTGGGCTGAGGTGGCTGAATACCCGAGCTCAAACGTTGTGAACTAGGCTTGCCAGGTTGAGCTATCATCCTTTAGTCAGGTCGTGTCCACGTGTCCCATTTTCTCTAGGTCGAGCCAAATCACCCTTCATCAATTGCCCCCCACTCCCCGAGCCAAGGGTCTCAACCCAGTGCAGGGAGTTCATGACGAGTCCAGGTGGATTTGGTATGAGGTCTAGGCGGCATGACGAGCGAATCGCTGGTCGGACCTGTTCGGATGGCCGGCTCAACCAGGAATAACCCAGGTCGCGTCTACTCTACGCGCGGACGTCAAAACACGCACTAAACCGATTTCAACCTCGGGGATCATGCAATCGGTTTTCCTAGGAGCCATTGGATCGTGGCGATCTCAACTGTTGATCCCCAAACACACTAGCTATAAATAGGAGGCAAGGGGCTCACTTTCTTTGCCACAAGTCTGCAATCTGAGGCCGCGCTCGAATCCTTGAGTTCGGTATCTTTCCGAGGTCGTCTTCCTTTCTTCGATCTTTCTTTTGGTGAGTCTCCCCTAGCTCTCTTTTTCGATTCCGCATCTTTCCATTATGTCTAGCTTTAGTTTCGATAGCCTCTTAGACGGGAGCGGTGAATCTGCTACCTCGGCTCAGGCCGTAGATCTTTGTTCTACCGAGGAGGTTACTTCGGGTCAGGATGCGATCCACGGTCCTCCCGAGGTGGATTTACTTCGGGGGGAGCGAGAGGCCTCTGGTAGCCTGGCTTCCACCTCACATCAAGGTCGGCTACCAGATAACTTTGGCCCATCGACAATGACGGCGGACAGGCTCCTATCCCTAGTAGCCTGGTACAAACTGCCCAACGACCTCGTCTACAGTATCCCCATAAGTATTTTCCCTTGGGAACATGGTCACGACGAGATCGTGATCTTTGAGGAAAAGCTCGTAGCTGGTCTTCGTCTTCCACTTCACCCTCTGATAGTCGAAATCATAAAATTATTCAACATCACCATAGACCAGTTGCACCCGAACTCCATCCACAACGTCGTAGGAACCATTTCTCTTTTCCACGACTACAACCTTCCTCTCGACCTTGACATCTTTTCTTTTATTCTTTCCATCAAAAATAACTCGTCTTGTGTTCTGCTCGAGCATAGGCGAACTTATTACCTGTCACCTCGTCCTGGCTTCAAACTCTTGCACAAGTTCCCGAATAAGGTTCCGGCCTGGAAGAGGCGCTATTTTGTGGTCCGCAATACTGAGGGGTGGCCTTTCCCGACTCATTGGAGGGTAGCCATCCAGGACCCCGGTCTTAGGTTGGACCTGAAGACAAGGGAGGCACTCCAATCTTGTGCGGAGCTCGGCCTGATGTTCGAAGACTTCGTGACCGAGGAGAAGCTCGTGCAGGCCGGTCTGAGTCCTGGTAGGTCGATGTTTACTATATTTTTTCTCTCCTTTACTTCAGTATTGCTTCTGACAGCTTGTTTTTATCACATCTATCATGGACATCCCTTCCAACGAACTCTTCGAGAGTATGAAGAAGGGGAAAAAGAAAAGAGCTTCAAAAAGAGCTTGCATTGAGTCCCCGCCAGCTACCATTCCAGAGCCCGAACAGCCATCAACCGCCGAGCAGCCTCTTGTGAAGACCTGGTCGAGGAGGAATTGGGCAAGCTCTCACTGCCCCACGCCCCCAAGGAGGCTATGTCTTCGGAGCCCGCCCCGACAGCTATCGCTTCTTCAGGCAGCGACGACGCAGCTCAGAGCATTTTGACTCCAAAATTCGGCCTCCTCAAGAGCAAAGACATAGTGTTTGCCGAGGAGGTTGCTAGCTAGGCCGAATTGCCAGTTGCTCAGCTCGGAGCTCGAGCGGCTACTCACTGCATAGTGGTAAGTTTTTGGACTTGTCTTCTTTGATCTGTCTTGTACTTGGCTTTTTATATGCTTACGCTTGTTTTCTTATCTTGGCAAGTGAGTTCCACCATCCATGCCTTGGCTTATCAGTCCGAGGTGAACTTGAAGGGGGCCCTCGTAGCCGAGGAGTCTTCCCACAAGGCCCATGCCGAGCTGAACTTATCCCGCAATGAAAATAGCCAACTGAAGAAGGACGCACAGGCTAAGAAGGAGCTGCTCACGTTGCTGATGCCGGAGAAGAAGGAGCTCAAAGAACGTGAGGCGGCCTTGAAGAGGGAGCTCGAAGAGCGAGAGGAGGCACTGAAGGGGGAGGTGGAAAACCTCGAGGCTCATGTGAAGGAGCGAACTGAGATACTACTTCAAGTAATGGAGGAGGCCAAGGTTAAGGTCATCGAGGAGTACAAGTCTTTGGCAGTGTACTGGAAGGAGATGGTCGAGGTGGGGACGATGAGCTACCGCAAAGGTTTCAAGTTTAGCAGGTGGCTGACCCGATGTGAGTTCCCCCAGCTTGACCTCAGTGTCATAACCACTTTCGAGGATCACTGAGGAGATGGCCATTGAAGCTGCTCAAGATCCAAACTCCGAAGCAGAAAGCGACGGCGACCTGCTCAATGAGGGTGAGGAGATCGGTGCTGGTGAGAGCCGTATGGAGATGGATTTTCCTGCCGAAGCCTCTAACAAGGATGAGGAGCCCCGAAGTGACTAGAAGCCTCTTTTCTTGGTCCTTTATGATGTATACCCCGAGCCTTCGAGCTTGGTTCATAGTGAAATTTTCTCTTTTTTCTTCTCTCTTCTTTCTTTTTTTTTTGTACTCAAAACTTTACATTAATGAAATACAAGTATTTTGGTTATCTCTGTGCAAGAAACTTTCTAAGTGTAAATAACTCCCTAACTGGCGAACTATACCAAAAATAGGAGTAAATTTTATCCAAGTGTTGGTTATCCCAAGTTGTCGAGCTAACGAGCTGGAACTACTGGTAGGGATAATCTCTCATTGTTGTACACCGAGGTGGGCGAACACTATAGGGTATATACCCGACCTGTCTGCACATAGGCTACTCGCTTAGGTGTCGGTTATCCCTCAGTTCCGAGCCATTGGTTCTAACTTCAAATGGGATCAACCTGTTGTTATATGCCAAGGTGGGTTAGACATAGTAGGGTTTGTACCCGAACTGTCTTTGCCTCAGTCATGAGAACTAGTTTGCCTATGCCAAAGAGGCGACTAGGACTTTTCCACCCATGCCGAAGAGGCGATTGGGACTTATCTGCCTATGCCGAAAAGGCGACTAGGACTTAACTGCCTATGCCGAAGAGGCAACTTATCGTAGTGCCGAGGTCTTATGTCAGCTCGACATCATAGCCCTTGGGTTTCTGGGAGTGACTCATAGTCCTCTCTCCAGTTCAGTGATCACAAGTAATACCTTCTTAGGTTGTCAATGTTCCACGCTCGAGGTACTTGCTTCCCTTCTAGAGTCTCGAGCTCGTATGTACCTTCCCCGAATACCCGTCTTACTCGGTACGGACCTTTCCAATTCGGTCCAAGCTTACCAACGCCGAGCTCAGGTATCATAACCTTCCGAAAAACCAGGTCACCGACGCGGAAGTGTCACTTTCTGTCCCAGGTGTTATAGTATCAAGCTACTCTCTGTTGGTAAGCTACAGTCCGGATGTACGCCAGGTCTCGTACTTCTTCCCCCAGGTCTCGGTTGGTACAGAGCACATCATTATTTGTCTCTTCGTCATAAGCCTCCAAGCGTAGTGTAGGCACCTCGATTTCTGTTGGGATCACCACTTTTGTATCATAAGTGAGGTTAAAAGGAGTCTCACCTGTGGCAGTCTTGATGGTGGTCTGGTAGGCCCAGAGTACACTAGGCAATTCGTCTACCCACAACCCTTTGGCTCGAGCTAAGCGAGCTTTCAGTCCGTGAAGTATGACTCTGTTAGTGACTTCCGCTTGCTCGTTCGCCTGGGGGTGTGCCACCGAGGTAAAATTTTGTTGAATTCCCATTTCAGCACACCAACAGTGAAGTATGAGCTCGAGTGCATCTGCCTTCATCGTGGGCCAGTAGTAGCCTTGCCATAACGCCTTCTGTGCGAGAGCCCTGCCCCCCAAGTGTCCACCGCACAAGTCTTCATGGGTATCGCGGAGTACGTACTCGGCCTCTGAGGGTCGCAAGCAGCGCAAGTAGGGGAGCGCGAAGGAACTTTTGTACAACTGTCCGTCTATAAGGATGTACTTAGCCGACTAGCGCTCTACCCTTCTGGTCGCATTGCATTCTGCAGGGAGGGTCGTGAAACAAGTAACTCACGAGTGGATCGATCCAGCTCGGTTCTGCTTGTGCTACATGAGCGACCTCTCCTGCCCCCCCGAGAATGCTAGGCCAAGGTAAGTCCTCTACATACTTGGACCTCGGGATCTGTCTGATGAAGTAGGAAATGAAGGCGTGCAGGATCTCCCTAACTTTGGCCAAGTAAGCAGCCATGGTGGGGTCGCGGGCCTTATACTCACCGCTGACTTGGTTGACTACGAGCTGAGAGTCGCTGCATATGATGAGGTGCTTTGCCATCATTTCCCTTGCTAGGGTAAGCCTGACGACCAATGCTTCGTACTCTACTTCGTTGTTTGATACCGCGAACCTGAACCAAAGTGTGTATTCTAGCTTCACCTCGCTTGGGCCGTACAGAATTATTCCTGCACCGCTTCCTTATTGGTTGGACGAGCCGCCAACGTAGAGAATCCAGGGCTCCTCGTCCCAGGTCAGACTTGCTCTGACCGGGACCGGTGCCGCGCTGGTTGAAGATTCCATCGTGTGTTCGAGCTCGGTCAGCTAGGGAGTTGTGGTACTAAATGTACATTCTGCCACAAAATCGGCCAAGGCTTGGGCTTTGATTGCCGTCCAAGGTTCATACCGGATGTCGTACTCACTTAGTTCAATAGCCCACTTCGTCAATCGGCTAGACACCTCAGGCTTGAGCAGAATCTGTCTCAGAGGCTTGTTGGTGAGGACGACAATAGTGTGGGCTTGGAAGTATGGACGAAGCTTGTGAGCTGCTATGATTAGCGCGTATGCTAATTTCTCGATCTCGGGGTACCTGGTCTCTGCGTCCTGCAAAACTTTGCTAACATAGTAGATGGGTCGTTGGACCCGATCTACCTCTTTGATTAGTACCGAACTGACCACCTCGTCACTCGCGGAGAGGTACAACTTTAATACATCCCATTCCTCAGGTCGGGTTAGAACTAGGGTGCTAGCTAAGTATCTTTTCAGCTCATCGAAAGCGAGCTGACATTTTGCAGTCCACACGAAGTCTTTACTCTTTTTTATGGCTTTAAAAACGGGTAGGCAGCGGTCTGCCGATTTGAACATAAAACGGCTCAAGGTGGCTATTCGGCCATTCAGCCTCTGAACCTCTTTTAGTTTGCGAGGTGGCCTCATATCTAAGATGGCCTTTATTTTTTCTGGGTTGGCTTCAATGCCACGTCGGTTGATTATATAGCCCAAAAATTTACCCGATGTGACCCCAAAGGCACACTTGTTGGGATTTAATTTCATATTATATTTTCGTAAAATTTGAAAAACACTTTGCAAATCATCTAGCAAAAAAATTGAATACTAGGTCTTCACGACCACGTCATCAACATAGCATTCAATTTTATTGGCGATTAACGGCTCAAAAATTTTATTCACAAGGTGTTGAAAGGTTGCCCCGGCATTTTTTAGTCCGAATGGCATGAGCTTGTAGCAATACAACCCGAGCTCAGTTATAAAGGCAGTTTTTTCTTTGTCGACGGGGTCCATCCTAATCTGGTTGTAACCGAAATAGGAGTCGAGGAAGCTCAGCAACTCATGCCCTGAGGTCACTTCCACTAGGCAGTCAGTCTTGGGTAGCGGGAAGCAGTCTTTCGGGCAGGATCTATTCAGGTCGATGTAATCGACGCACATGCGCCACTTGCCATTGGCCTTTTTTACCAGAACTGGGTTAGCTACCCATCTCGGGTAATGGACTTCCCTGATGAAGTCTGCCGCTAGGAGCTTCCCAACCTCTTCATCGACTACCCTCCAGCGTTCTGGGGCGAGGTTGCATTTTTTTCTGTCTAACTGGACTGACTAAGGGATCAGTATTTAATTTATGAGTTAGAATCTTAGAATCTATTCCGGGCATCTCTACCGCGGACCAGGCAAATATATCTAAATTTGTTAGTAAGAAGCTTACCAGCTGAGAGCGAAGTGGCTCATCGATCGAAGCGCCGATCTGGAGAGTCTTGGTCGGGTCATCGATTGAGACCGAGATGTAGACCTCCTCTGTTGGGGCAGCTCGCTTGTCGGCATACTCTGTTGGTCGCTCGAGCTCGATGTCAGCCGTTAGCTTTGCTTTCCCCTTGAGGGTGGCTACGTAGCACTTGCGAGACTTGAGCTGGTTACCTCGCACAACTCCTACTCCATAGTCCGTTGGGAACTTCATTGACAAATAGTAGGTGGATACTACCACACGTAGGGCGTGCGTAATGGGTCGACCTACTATGGCATTATAAGGAGAGGGAGTCGCGACCACTAAAAACGTGTGCTTGAACCTCGCGATATTCGGCCACGTGCCGGCTTCTACAGGTAGTGAGACACGCCCGAGAGGTCTGACCTCCTCGCCGCTAAAGCCTACCAGGGGAGTGTCAGTCGGCTTTAAGTCGCTTTTCTGCAGCTGCAACTTGTCAAAGGTGTCCTTAAACAGTATGTCTGCCGAACTACCCGAGTCCACCAGGAGGCGCTTGACTTTGAAGTCGTTGAGCCTCAGTTTTATTACCAAAGCATCGTCGTGAGGATATTGGATCCCGCGCGCATCATCCTCCGTGAAGTAAATTGGTTCTTCAAGTCTAGGTCGCTTTGGCGGGTTCTCCTCTTCGTTTTCTAGTTCGTGGACTGAGATTCGTCCGACTGCCGAAGTACACCCCGCGATGATGGACCCGCCAGTAATCATATTGATTACCCCGCGGATTGGTCTCTCCTCGGGCAACTGCCGTGGTGGCTACTCGTTCTACCTGTTGTTGGTCTTAGGGGCATTCCTTCTCCGGTCCCCCTGTCGGTCTGCTTGCCGATCTTGCCTGGTTTCTCTCTTCTCGCTATACAAAATTTTTTAAGTACTCGCGGCAAATGAGCTCCTCGATCTCATTGCGATGGTTCCTGTAGTTCTCCATGTTGTGCCCATGGTCTCTGTGGAAATGACAGTAGACGTTCCGGTTTCTTGTTGCAGGGTCTCCCCTCAACCTGGGAGGCCACTTGACAAATGAGGAGTCCTTGATGGCCATTAGGATTTCTCCTCACTTAGTGTTGAGAGGTGTGTAGTTCGTCCTTCAATAGGTGGGGTCCTGGAGCACTGACCTGATTTGCAAGATCGCAAAGGAGATTGACTTCCAGATTTGTTTCTTTCCCTACTCGGGGACTTGCTCTTTCTTCTTTTGTGCCCGCCACTACCTATGTTGTCACTGCCTCTTTTTCTTTTTTCTATCGGGTTGTCAATCTTCTAGTTTATTTCTTCTTCGGTTCCGATGAACTGGTCGACTACCTTGAGGAATTCAATGATGTCTTTTGGTTTATTGGCCACCACATGCCATTTAAACTCTCTGTGAGTTATTCCTTTCTTAATTGTCGTGAGTCTTACTGTCGAGTCTAAGTCAGGGATCTACAGGTAGGTGTTGTTGAAGCGCTTGATGTAGCTTCTAATCGACTCTCCTTCTCTCTGAACCACGTTGAGGAGACTCTCCTACGACCTCGGACACTTCTTGCTGGTGATAAAGTGCGAGGTAAACAAATCTGCGAACTACACCCAGCTCTTGATCGATCCCGGTGTGAGGTTCCGGTACCAGGTCTGAACTACCCCCTTGAAAGTGGTGGAGAAAGTCACGCACATACGAGACTCGTCAGCCCCAGCTATGTGCATCTCAGACTGGAAGGAGTCCACTTGATCATTAGGATCAAAAGACCCGTAATACTTGTCCAAGGGAGGCATCTTGAAATCTTTGGGCATCGGGGTCACCAAGAGCTCGGGAGACCGGGGAGACGACCTGGAAAGTAGGGGAGGAGCGGCCTTTATAGCTACCGAGCCCGCCTCCTCTTTACTTTTAGCCTATCCTTCCTGTTGGTTTGGTCTCGCTGGCTGGCTGTTATGAGCTGAAGTACGTCGTGCCTTGCGATGCCTCCATTGCTGCCTCTTTACCGGCTCGGCATTGGTGCTACTGATTTCAGTATGCTCCAGTATCATTCTGCCGCGAGGTAGTTCCTAGTTCCTAGTTCCTCGTGGGATTCTAGGGCTGGCTATCATGGACGGAGAAGCCCTGCTTTGAGTTCGCACCCCGAACCCCGAATTGGTTACTTGCAAGCGACCTGTCTTCTTGCTGCGAACGCCAAGGAAGATTGGCCCTGTTAGGCTATCCCCAGACCTGTTTCCGAGGTTCCCTTGCAAAGCAGGTGGAGTAATCTGACTGTCTCTCCTCTCGCGGGGTGAGACCTAACTCCTGGGAGGAACTAGGACTTGGGAAGTCTCTTCGCCTCGGTGGGGAGATCGAATGATGTCCTAGTTCACGCGAGGTCGGTTCTGATTCTGCTAGGCCCTTGGGTGCCGAGGTGGAACCGACTGTTGGCTCTGCGACAGTGGGGGAATTGTTGCTGGTAGAAGAGGCACTGCTGGAATTGCTGAACTTGCTACATTTGGACCTGGATGGCCCGGACAAACTACACCAGGTTGTCAAACTGGGACTGTCCAACTCCGGGGGGAACCACAGAAGGCTCAGAAAACGTTGTGCCTACCATTGGGGGAAGTGGGACGTTCACCTGTGTGGTGTTTGGTGGCATGGTCAGCGTTGGAACCCCAACCGCAGTAAGCGGGATGGTGAACTGACCGATGCACACTGAAGGGAGTTGGGGTTGTCCCCCGGAGACGTTCATCTCGCTGCTTTGTCCGGAGTGACTGGAAGATGCCATTGATTCAGAAGGTTGATAACTTGTAAGAGGGATGACTTTTTGGTCGATTCCCACAAACGACACCAATTGATGTAGCGCGATCTGACCACTCCCTGCTGGAGGATGACTTGGCTTCTAGTTGAACAGCGAGCTAGGTGAATCTACAAGACAGTGGATCAGAGAACCCCGGGTGGCTAACCCGACGGGGTCGCTCCAATGCTTAAGTTAGTAAACTGTGGTGCGAGCTGAAAGCTTTGAGAGCTTAGAGCTAGAGAGTAGAAAAATCACGCATACCTTCGCCTTGAAGTTCCCGTCTTTATATACTGGAGTAGTCATGGGACTCACGAAAGAGCTCTGAGATCTCCGAGATGTAGAGATAGAGTTCGTTCCGCTTCCGAAGGAGCAGTATATAGATAAGGCTTATCGTTCCACTTCCGACTCTGGCGGAGTTGGGATGAGTTCTCATCGTGATCTCGAAAAAGTTGAAATCTGTTACCTCATCGCAATATCAAGAGATTCGGGATCTGCTAGAGAAACCTCTGGAGTCGATTACATAGTGATTCGGGTTGTTAGCTCAGAGCTAATACTTCGGTTCTTCCTTTAGTCAGGTTGTGTGGATGGGGTTGAAGAACCCACACGATTTATCTAATAATTTAATTTACTTGTTAAAAAAGATTTAGTCGCAATTGAAGCCTTCTCTTTCTATCAGAGCCAGGTTTCGATCCTGGGACCTGTGGGTTATGGGCCCACCACGCTTCCGCTGCGCCACTCTGATTTGTTGGCTGCATTGTGTTTTGTAATATCTTTATTCTTCTTTTATAGCTTCAAGACATATATTTATCCAGAAGTTATAAGTAGTTGGATATTCTACTTGGGTTGTGCAAAGTGTAGATACAAGTAAATTAGATTTGTAGAGATACAGCACTCCCAAGTCTCAACTGAATTGTTTCATGAGATACAGCATTGAAGGTGTTCCGCTATCAACAACTCTCAGCTCAGTGGCTTATTCAAAAAATTTGTTTCACGAATGGTTGATGGGATACCTATTACTCTCTGTTAATTCTGTCATTCGTTTATCTTATTCTTCCCAACTCTCTCTTATCCTCTCTCTCTCTCTCTCCCTCTCCCTCTCGCCCTCTACTTTTTTTTTTCTCTTTCTTCTTCTTCGTCCCACTCCCCAGTCCCCACCACTGTCACCACCCCTGTTTCTTCCCCCATTCACCGCTGCTGCAACTCTTAGCAGCGGTGATTTTCCATCTCTCCCTCCAAGTCCATCTTCTTCTTCATTCTGGCCTCTCTCTCTTTAATCCCATTCTCCTCCTCCTTTCATTCTATATCTCTTTCCCGTCTCATCACCGCCGCTACAACGGTGGATCTGAACTCGGTGGCAACCTCTCCTTCCCCAATATCTTCTCTCTCTTCCAGTCACTTTATTTCTTTTGTTTTTCACTCTTTCTTTCTTCCTCATTCATTCCCTCACAACCCCATTGAGAATCCCTCATTGGTTTTTCGTCTTCTACATCTGGACGACGGCGATGAACAAAGCTCTCAATACAGAGTAGCAACGGTAGCTTAACGTACTATCTCGCTACCGGTTTGAAGTCAGAGCATCATCCTTGGTTCTGACATTCATCTGATTATATCCTATGGCTTCCATCTTCATTCGAAGGCAAGTAAACAATACCAAAATCCATTGATGTTCCATTGTTTCATTGACAGAGTGCAAGACAAAACCCAATCAGGTAAATCCTATTCAATCCATATTTCCCTACGGGTTGTTTCTTCTTTCACTGTGTTTCTTTTTTTTGGCTTCCTCGATGCAATGACGAACTTCTGGGTGATTGCCGGAGCTGGTAATGGAGTGGCTGCTGATTCGGTTTCCTATGAAAGCTTTAATACCACAGTCTCACCATTGTTCTTTCATCGGATGCTATATATATCATGTGAACCCTTTTTGAATTTGCTAGAGAATGGATCCCCCTGCTTTATTTTTTGACGAATGGTGGTGGAGGAGCTCAGGGTCGGGAAGGAGGAGGAGGAGAAGAGGTCGTCATTAGAGAAATCGAGAAGGTCGCTGATGTGGAAGAAATCCGGTGCTAGGAGTTAATTCGGCCACAGAAATTAAATCTCCCATGAGTTTGAGTTTAAAGATTATAATATGTCGACTGGGGTATTTTAGTAAAAATATATGCAAATTAATTTGCAAAAAAAAATTATGCATCCGTAAACCCTTCTCGTTTGAAGGAGGTTTTGTCAATTTATTTTAAAAGTTAGGGGAGGTTTTTATTAAAATAAAACTATAGAAGATATTTTTATGATTTTCAAAAACTTGAGAGGAGGTTTTTATATTTTATTTTTGGATAAAATATAAAAACCTAGACCATCCCCGTAGGCTTTTACTTTTTAAAATACTAGAAAAATCTACAACCAATCAAAGGCATCATGAAAGTAGAACCAATCAAGTGAGTTTTTACAAATTCACGTACTGGGGGGCTGTGATTGGTCCAAGCCTTTTTGGTATCATAGATTTTCCACCTACTAAAAGTAACTAATTACTAGGATAGCAATTTTCCATCTTAACAAGCGGGTACCCGTTGTAATGGGGGCGGTTTATTTTGTTTAAATTTGGGTTTTGGGATTTTATTATATCAAATAATTAGAACTTTCGATGTTAATTTGTTCATGTTATTTCAGATGAAATTGGATGTGGGTTATGCACCCAACTTACTTAGCCATCGAATGGAAAGAAGGTAGGTTTTTGCATTTTCATGTTTGGAAAAGGTTTGAATTAGTTTTGAAAATCCAACTCATTGCATAGGTTTTGGGGAAGGTACGAATTGGTAGGTTCGAGGAGGTGGGAGGGTCTTCCTCCTTCAACCCACCCAATAATTACCATCCCTACTAATTAGGGTCTAACCTATATTTGATAATAGGGGCAAATACCCTTCTTTTTCAAAAAAAAGAGGCAGCTTTCATTCATTGATAGGGTTAGAATATACATACATATTGCTGTTTAGAGTTGATACTATTTAAATTGCTGCTTTACATGCTGTGTACGCTGAAATATGAGCAGCTTGATTGTTACTTCTATTTACATATACAAAAAAAAAAGTTTAGTAAAAGCCTTCAAAAGTTTTGCTATCCGCAGTTGATGTAACTTTTCGATCTAAAGGTTGGGCTTTGATACACTTCGCAAAAAAGTCATGAGCTACATGGAGTCACTGTAGATTGCTATTGTAGTTACTTCTTGCGCTTGAGCTGCCTCTAAACTAGCAATTACTGCCTTTAGTTCTGCATCATAAGGGACGATCGTTGGAGGATGAAAGCTCGTTCTGCACCTCCTATTACATGGTCATATGAACCATCAATTTGTAGTGTAGCCACTCCATTGGGAGGGCGGGGGGGGTGTTCTGAGGGCTGAACGTCTACGGAACTACCCAAATACTATTGTCCATCTTGTGCTTGGTAAGTTCTCCATTTCTTTAATATTTCCTGGGGGTGTATGAGATGTTGTCAAAATGTTTTTTGTTTCTAACATTCTATATGAGATAGAATAGGATGCACCCTCTTCCAAAGAATTCCAAAGCTTCTATTTTTGAATGTGTGAGCTTGAGCTTCTGGTACCAATGGTACCAATGCAGTAGGATTGTATGGGTTGGTTGATTGTTTATCATATCTAGGTTTAGCCCAACCTGTGCTGAGCACCATATTTCTCGGGTGAAGTGGCAGTGGAAAAAAAGATGATGAAAAGACTCAGTCTCGCTTGAGCACAACACACATGTTAAATCCAATGGAGTTGACCAGTGGTGGCTTTTGTCTTTTGTTGGTATCCCTTCCCATAACATTTTCCATATAAACTATTGGAACTTTTATGGGATTTTCAACTTCCACAGTAGTTTCCATTCGAAAAAGGATGATGATGAACTCTCCTCTGTAGAGAGGAAGTGATACACTGAATTAACTATGCATTTCCCTGATTTTGTTGACTTCCAGATGGGTGTGTCTTTCTCAAGCTCATTGTTGGGGGTGATGCTTAATATATGGGGTATTGAATGCTGACCAAAATGGCTACCAATTTAATGTGGGGATCCAAGAGCCCTCAAAAGCCAATATATTAGATCCATCCTTAACCATCCACATAATATTTGGTTTGAGGGTTGGCAGGAGTTTTTTTTTCTTGCTGTAAACAGGCTCGTTTTGGGGTAGTATTTCTGTTTAATCTGTGAGTTCCACAAGTTGTTTGAGAAAGCAACTAATCGCCATATCTGTTTGTTAAACAAGGCTTTGTTCATTAGAGCGCTTTGTTTGAAGCCAAGTGCACTGCTAAACTTTAGGGAGGCACAGTTTGCTCCAACAGATGGTGTGTCTCGAATGAAAGTTCCACCAGAATCAATAACCAATTTGTCCAAGGATTTATGGCATGTTTGGGGGAGTAATGTAGATGACATTTGATACTGTGGAATGGATTGGAGTACTAACTTTATAAAGGTGGTTTTGCCTACTTGGGATAGCAGGTTTGAACTCCAAGTTTTGAATTTTGATAATATTTTTTGCTGAAGCTCCTTTTGTGTGTTGGCTTCTCTGTTATGTGGCAGCAATTGCACACCCAGGTATTTGGTCCCAAGTAATGGCTGCTTCACTTTGAGTACATGACTGATGGTTTTTCTATGATGCCTCGACACATTTGTACTGAATATTACTGAGGACTTACCCGGGTTAGATTTTTGTCCTGAGAGGAATTCAAAATGTTGAACGGTTTTGTTTAGCTCTTTTATTTGTTTGAGTTCATCTCTACAGAACAAGATATAGTCATCTACAAATAGCATATGTGTGACGGGGTACTATCCTTGGTTAGTGAAATTCCTTGTATTTGGTTGAGAGCTGTAGCTCTTTGAAGTAGCTGAGAGAGGACCTCCATACCTATTATGAAAAGGTACGGAGAGAGTGGATCTCCTTGTCGTAACCCCTATGGAGCTGAAAAGATTCATATGTGTCTCCTCCCAACGTCACTGAAAATTTTGAAGTAGACGTATATTGGTATATCAAGTTGCACCACTTTTTGGGGAACTTCATGTTTCTTAGTACCTCTATGATGAAATTCCACCCCATTCTGTCAAAAGCTTTTGACATGTCTAGTTTCAAAGCAATTACACCCTTTCCTTTTTTCCATGATTTCATCTGGTATAGGATCTCCTTTGTCAGCAGAATATTGTTTGTGATTTGTCAGTTCTTGAGGAAATCTGACTGGTATGGGGAGATGATGTCCTGTAGAATCGACTGCATTCTTATGACTAACCACTTGGAGATGATCTTGTAATTGACATGCCACAGACTGATGGGTCTATAGCTAGTGGCATCCACTAGTGATATGTTTTTGGGACAAACACTAAGTTGGTATCATTGATTCCATCTGGCAGCTTCCATGTGTTGTAAAAATTTGTACCTATTTAATGGATGTCTTTTCCCACAATATCCCAGCGGTGTTGATAGAAATGAGCTATAAACTCGTCAGGCCCTAGGGCTTTGTGTGGGTTCATCTGCTGTACTACTGCAGCAATCTCTTCCATTGTAGGTGGGTGTAGGAGAATTTGTGATTGTTCCCGTGAGATATAGGGGATGTTGGAGATTAAGCTTGGGTTAAAGTCGTCCTGTACCCCATTGATTGCCTCCATAGATTATTTGAAAACTTTGGCTATTTTTTGTTTGTTTATTGCCTACTCTCCATCTGGTTTCTTAATCCAGGCAATAACATTCTTGGTATTTTTGTACTTTTCCATGTAGTGAAAAAATTTTGTATTCCTATTTCCTTCTTGCAACTAGAATTCTCTGAATTTTAACTTCCAGAGTTGTTCTTCCTTCCGTAGCCAATATTAGTATTACCTTTTTAGGTCTTGCAATTGTTTTTCTTCCCTAGCTGATAGAGGTTTGAATTGGATTTCAGCAATTTGGAGAGCAAGAGTTTAGAGGTGATGCTGTATATACCCAAAAGAGGATTTGTTCCATGCCTGCAATGCATGTTTGCAAGACTGCCGTTGCATTTGAACTGTATGACAGACAAATCAACCAACCCGTAATAGTACTGTACGAATCCAATACATGTAGATGTAGAACTGTCAATGGGTCGGGTCTACCGATAAAACCAAACTGATTGAATCGATTGAATCAGTTCATGTTCTGCAAGATTTGTGTCTTGATTAATAATTGGGTCGAAATCAGTTTTAATTGTTTTGAACTGCTTATATAATTAATAATATATAAAATTCTCATTTTCTTGTAATATTTGTTATATTTTATTTGTCTATAAGGGTAAATTTTACAAATACTACACCAAACAACTTTAGTTAAAGACGCTTGTTTTATCAATATATAAACAAATTTCTATTTACCGTTATTTTTATTACCAAATATCATCGAACATGAAGTTTCAAATTGTTATTGTCATAGAAAATTATATTAGCTAAGTCTAATTGGGTTGGACTCATTAGCTCGAGTATCAATTAATTCAGTTCTGGGTCTATTTTATAAAATCAATTAATAATTCCGGATGATCCATTCTGTCCCAATTGATAATACCGGATGATCCATCCTGTCCCATTGACAGCTCTAATACATGGGTTCCTTTTATATTTTAAAATAAAACATGATTAGGATAAGTACCCTTAGGCTATGTTTGATTTGAACAAAGGAATAGAGAAAGGGAAGGAAAAAGTAAGGATATCTAAAAGTTTTTTTATATTTTTCTTTCTTTTCGTAGTTTTCTTTAAGACCAAACACAACTATAAAAAATGTGATGTTTCCAACTGTCTATATAACTTAAGGGGCATTCGTTTTTCAGATTTTAAAAGGGAGAAAATTGGTTAGTAGGATTTTGGTTTTCATTGATCAAGAATCCCATGTTCTTTTTTCAGATTTATGTGGGGATTAAGGAAATTTTATTTTTCTCAGTATTACTTACTATTTAACTGGGTAAGTGATACCCATTTCCTAGGTGGGTAAATAACTTTCCCACTTAGGGAAAAAATTGTCAACACTTAAATGAGACAAAAATGTTTTTTTTAATAATGAATTTTATGTTTAAGATGATCATTAACTTATTTACATGAAAAATAAAAAAATACGAAAAAATACTTACTCAAATAAATGCTTCATAAGAAAAATTTACTCAAATAATTGTATTTACCCAAATAAATAATTTACCGAAACACAAATGAGGCGTTAATAAATCAAGGTAGTGGCCGTTACAAACTTACAACCGTTTGACAACCAATGGGCCAATTTCATACCACTGTTTTGACTAAAAATGACGTGTGGTCTCAACAGCCACGTGCAGCCACATACGATAGCCGTAGGTTGAACCCGTTTAATTAATAATCACACACACATATAAATATATATATATATATATATATCTTAATTAATTGATTTATTCATTCGATGCTGGGCCTTATGAAAGTAATGAGGCCGGTCAGCAAGTTCGTACAGCGGATTAACGGCCTAGAAGCATGTGCTGTGGTTTAAGCTTTTAAGGTATCTTATCTTATTTTTAATATTCCCTATTTTAATGTTAATTAATTTTCTACAACCTTCTAAAACCGTACTTAATTTGTTTTATAAGAAGCATATCTATGCTTTTTTTTATTACTACTCAGAATTCACATCAGTCAAGTCTCAAGAGAGGGTGGCATCTGGCATGGACCACGTAAACAAAAATTGAGAATATAAAAAGAATATGATAGGTCATGTGCCTTGTTTCCTAATCGTCTAACAAGCCAAAGTGAGCACCGGTAAGGGTGGGCACCCACTCAACTTTTTACGAGCTATTCGAATTCGATTCAGATCGAGCTTTGAGTCGAATACAAACCTTATATATAGTTCGTCTGTCAATCGAGCTGAATTCGAATAATTTAAAGTTCGACTTGTTAGGCTCGCAAGTCTAACGAATCTATATTTATATATATATATATAGTATATATACGTTTTTAGAAATTTTTATTGGTAAGGACAAAGTTATACCATCGTCCCTACACATAGTATACTTATTTTTTCGAGATTAGAGTGGGAGAAAATATCTCTCTTCGTCTTCTTCGATCAAAAAACCTAAGCGGCTAAACCCTTTTCTTTCTCGTTCCTTGACTTTCAGACTTCATCTTAGAGTTTTGTTTTCCTCTATAACTCTGCTCTCACAACTCTCATCGGTCGTCGGTCGACGGTCTCAGGCTCTCAGCTCTCACCTAATTATCGAAAGTGGGAGGAGCCTTCCGGTCTTAGGCTCTCAGCTCTCAGCTCTTAGAGTTTTGATGCCTCTGGTTTTGAATCTCTCTCACTCTCTACTATAATTACAAAATACATGAAAAGCTGCAAAAAAAATAGGTTTTCGTTCTCCTCTCAATGCTTTCACAATTGACGTCCAACAACAACAGTTTGCACCTTCCTTTCTCTGCTTCTTGAAGCAGTTATAATCACCGACAAGAGGACTAGTAGGTTCAAAGGATATGACTTTGTGAGTTCTTCTTCTTCTTCTTCTTCTTCTTCTTCTTCTTCTTCTGATTTCAAGTTTTTCTCTACAGACTATAGTTGGAAGTTAGGACTTCGAAGTTCAAACTTGGAAGGATTGATTGCATCGACAAGAACCATGCGGGCTGCTGCATTGCCCCTGATGAATCGATTTTTGGTGATGACCAATTTTTTGTGCTAAGTACCTTGTCATTTGGTCTGAGTTGGGGGCATATTAGGTGCCGAGTTAACTGGGCCGAACTGGGCAGGTTAGGTGCCGAACTGACTGGGCCGAACTAGGCAGGTTAGGTGACGAGCTGACTAGGCCGAGTTAGGAAAGTTAGGTGACGAGCTGACTAGAGTGTCGAGCTGCCCATTAGGTGCTAAGCTGACCAGAGTGTCGAGCTACCTATTAGGTGACGAGCTGACCAAAGGGCCGAGCTGCCTATTAGGTGCCGAGCTGACCAGAGGGCCAAGTTGCCTATTAGGTGTCGAGCTGACCAAAGGGTCGAGTAGGGTGGTGGCGAGCTGGATTGATTGTTGAGCTTCGTAGTTCTTCAGAGACCTACAAGGAATCAATGTTAGAGGACCCGGGTTGGCTAACCCGGCGAGGTCGCTCCGATGCTTAAGTCAGTACTCTCATAGTAGATTGCGAGCTAAAAATCACAAAGTATGAGAGCTAGAATATGCTTACTTGCCCCCCCCCCCCCATGCCATTGGGGTTGGTGCCTTTATATAGGCACTGTTTGGCGTGGGCTTCATGCACCATATCCGAGATTTCTGAGAAGTCGTCTAAGTGGTTCGAGATTCCTTTAGGTGACCGCCATGCACGTTGACCACCCTCCGGATCGTTCGGCACGTGGGCCAACTTCCAAGGATCGTGGGAGTGTTTGGATATGCATGCCGAATTTGTCGCCGAGCACATCTTGCTAGGCTGCCAGCTCGCGCCAGGGACAGGCCGTCAGGTGGGACACCATCAACTTGGCTAAGGCAAGTTGTTGCCAAAGTGGTTCTAGGTGTCACCTAGTTGTTCCGATGTGCCATGTGTCACAATATCATTAGAGGGTTAAATCCGCCCTCATCAGCCCCCATTAAGGGTGAATAAACCAAAGCTTCACATTCAAAAGTAACACTTGGGAGCTCAGTTCATTATCGTGCTCGAGTCGAATTAAGCTTGAACCTATGAGTAGTCGAACCAAGTTCGAGCTTATGTTTTCGATTTGAATTGAGCTCGAACCTTACATTTTCCTAACGACTGAGCTTGAATACTCAGATTCGGCTCGACTCGAATCCACCCCTAAGCACCGGTGACATTGCCAAGAAGGAATCAGAACTCTCTCCCAACAAGGGTTTGAGTATAGTAAAATTATATTTGTTTTTGGTGTAAAGACGAATTGATGTAAAATAATTGGCGACATTTGTTTTAGTTTGAATGTAGTTTTATATTAAAAATTCATGTATATTGCACTTATGGTAGAGTTTTATATTGACAATCTAATCGATGTAAAAGCAACACCAATTAACAAAATCGATATTTACATTGGTAATCATACATTTTCACTTTAGAATGGTTCACTCATTTAAATTGGTGAGAATTAAAGTAAACATCGATATACTTTTACATCAACAAATATTTACATCGAAAATAAACGCAGTCTTGCATCATCTTGGTCGACAATCGTCGATAATAAATTAATAATACACAATTAATACAGAATAGGCCAAGTTCGAATTAATGCCTGGTTAATTAGACTTTTCAAGCCTCTCTGTTTCTTCAACTGCCACTCCACGCATCAGAATACCCAAACCCAGAATAATTAAGCTGCATTAATTTGTTTTGTTGCCCCATCAAAACTGACTTTGCAGACAACGCATCACAATACCACAAAACTTAGGCTGTTAACAAAATTGATTGTTAAATCACATGCTTAACAATTAATTAACAATTCTAACTAAGAGCCACTCACCATTTTAGACCAGATTAAATTAATCAATGACTACAGTTTGAAAATTGAAGCTGTATCTTCATCACCAACTTTACCATACCCTATGGTGCATGTTCTGAATGGGTCCACATTCACCAGCTCTTGCAACCTAAGTGCCTAGAGTGACATTAAGCATAGGTTTAGTAGTCGACTACTGTCGATCATGTCAATCACTTCCCACATTTCAATACGACCAAAATTTAGGATCTTCATCATCACTTTGATCCTCCGCTTTATTTCCCATTTATATAAAAGATGTGTGCGTTTCCTGCTTTCTGTTTTTTTTTTTGGTACTCTCATGCTTTCATCTTATTTGATATTACTATCTCTTAAAATGGAGCTTAGGGGTGTCATTGGACTGGATTTGGTCCAATCCAATTCAGTCCAATGTGAGTCCATTACAAATGGACCAGGTTTAATTCAATCCAATGAATATTTTGGATCAGTCCAATTCAATGTATGGACTTGGACTTGTTCAAGTTTGTTTTAATTTAGATTGATTTCAACCCAATACCTATATTCTTATCTCATATCAATGGACCATATATTGGCTTAATCCAACCCAATCCAATATAAATTTATTATAGACGGACCAAGTCAAATCCAATCTAATAAATATTTTGGACCGAATTAGTCCAATTCAATATGCCTTATTGGTCTGTCCAATCCGTCCAAATTGCTTTTGAACTGGATGGGATCCAGTCCAAAACCATCCCTTTGACACCCTTAAATATGGTCAAGTCCAACTGTCCATGGTCTAAATGCAACAATGAAGCCAATAATCATCAGTTATCTTACATAGTATATAGGAATATGTTTTGTCTTAAAATGAGGGATTGGAGGTAGGATGAATCAGATGCCACATGAAAAAACCTGAGACTGTTGGTGAAGGGAGATCAAGGCTTTCAGACATTTGCAGTATTGATGATCTTGCACCAGTGATCCAATCTAAATTAGGGCACTAGGACATAAGCTTCCCTTAGGTTGTGTTTGGTTTGAAGGAAAATGTAGGAAAATGAATAGAAATGTAGAAAAATCTTTACAAACCTTGTATAGGTTTCCTTACCTTTCCCTACCTTTTCTTTCAAACCAAACATAGCCTTAGGTTGTGTTTTGAAGGAAAATGCAGGGAAAGGAAGAAAAAGGTAGGTAAACCTTTACAAATTAATCTTATATAGGTTTTCCTGTCTTTCCCTTCCTTTCCCTACCTTTTCCTTCAAACCAAACATAACTTTTTTGTTTGTTTCATGGAATATTTCTTTCTAAGCTTAATGATCTGGGGTATTAACATTGATACGTTCTTGTGAAACTCTAAGATCCTAGTATGAGCAATAGTAGATACAATCAACTCTAGGGTACAATAAGCTGAATGCAGGTGTTGTGTATGGGGGGTAATTTGGGAGTGGGATGGTGATATGTTGAGAAGGGAGGTGAAGAGTGCATTTTATTTCTTTTATATATCTAATTTATATATTAATGTATTTGTTCAATTTAACAAGTAAATTATTTAAATTGAGAGTCACTGATTAATTTGATAGTAAATAATTCCTGTCTTCCTAGGAATAAGCTTCAATATTGGTTTGGCCTAGATTTTAGCAAGAATAAAGTAGTTTTTATTTGAATTTTCATGGCATTATTTTCATTTCTCTTTCTCTCTCTCTTTTTATACATCTTTATTTGTAATCCCTAATGTCCCTAAAGGGGTAAGATTTAAGACTTCTAGGCCTGTGTCAAGGTGACTGACTGACTGGCCTTAATTTTGGGTTTCAGGGCTAAAAATTCCATTATTATTTTGAACTCAATAACTAAGGCTTACACATACAATACCTTCAGAAAGACAGAGATGCCACTTCAGGATCATCAATGTTGCAAATGCATGAGATCTAGTCGTTCCATCACTAATTAACGATGTAAAATTTGCTGTTTGCATTGATCCAATCTGGTTCAACCTGCATCTTTCCCCATTAACACAAAAACATACCCATCACCAGCTAATATCGATAGCTGATATCATCATCTAGTGTACGTAGCCTGTTAACCAGCGAGCCGAGAAATCTTTCTCAGCAGACAAATGGTAGAAAAGGGGTTCAGATATGTTAGTTATCACATGAAGTTCTTCTATTGTTGCACCAGAATTCCTACCCGACTAAATTAAGTTGAGAATCTCCAAAAGCCTAGTAAATTAAATTTTACTGCATAAACAGAGGTTGGTGAGTACAGAAGTGGCTGTAAGAAACCCACACATCTTTATATAAATGGTAAAAGAGCAGCTACTCTGATGATGGAGACAACACAATATGGTAGCAGCTGAAGTGTGTGGAAGGTTATCAGCTTGACTAACAATAGTCACCCATTGAAACCTTATCTTCCTTTCCCTCTAGAAATCAGTGCACGAGCTGATGGATAAGGGCCAGTTCAAAACCTGCAGCATGACGCAGAAAATTAAGTATTTGAATGTGCATAAATTGATCTCATAAGACAAAGAAATTAGTAAAAAAAATTGATAACAGAGAAAGTATAGGCTGATTGAAAAATATAAGTAAAATCCATTTGATAATTGAAGTTGGCCAAAAAGAGTCTGAATATTGAATTAATAGTTGTGAAAGAAGGTGACTAGTGGAGAGATGCCAAATTGGAAAAGAAAAGGAGTATCCGCAGGAAGGACATTTGGGTTTTGGAGACTTATCCTATGGGATTTTAAAATATAACCTAGTCTTTTTGTTATTGAAAATTTTTAAAACCAGCAAGCAGAAGCTTTCTCTTTCTATCAGAGCCAGGTTTCGATCCTGGGACCTGTGGGTTATGGGCCCACCACGCTTCCGCTGCGCCACTCTGATTCGTTACATAATGGGGTCTGATTGAAACTTCTCCTCTAGCTTCAACACATATTATATATCTGTATTGATGCTTAAAATGTTCCAAAGTTGCATTGTTCTAATGAGGATGAAAGATTCATGCTTATCTAAAGCAGACCAAATTGCTCTTTTAAGTAATTGGATATTCTGACTGGGGTTATGCAAGAAGTGTAGATACAAATAAATTTATAGCATGGTTTTTAAAAACGAACCGGTCAGGAGTTTGGTTATCGGTTCAAATGGTCTGACTGTCCGATTCAAATGGTCGGTCCATTCTGACCAATTTTTTTTTTAAAATTAAAATATTGGAAAAATAGTCAAAACCATTCAAACGGTTCGAACGATTAACCGATCGATTCAGTGGTTTGCTGATTAAAATCAATGGTTTTGGAGGAAAACGGAATCGATCAGGTGACCGGTTCCCAATTTTTCCGATCTGACCATCCGGTCCGGTCCAGTTTTGAAAACAGTGATTTATAAAGATACATTGTCAACGCATTGAAGTGCAAAACAACAACACCACTGTGGAAGCTTATCTTAAAGTTTCCTCGTTCTTATTGACAATTAGTTTGGAAGGAGTACAAATACAAATATGTAGAGTACAAAACCATATATGTTATATTATTTTGTATGTATACGTATTCGTATTTGTATATACTCTTTCTAAACTGAGCCTAAGAAAAACAGCAACAGCAGTAACACAGCAACCAGTTAAGAAAAAATGCAACAAAAGCAATAACAACAGAAAATCCAGGAAAAAAAAAGAAGAAAAAGATGAAACCCATCTACATATCGTATGGAAGAAAAAAAAAAAGAAAGAAAAAACGTTAACAAATTAAATGAAAGAAAAAATCAGTTCAGGAGAGAGTGGAACAAGTTGAGTCTTACCTAGTCCTCATGTGAAGCAACAAACACGACCGTTGATCACTTGTTCTATATATTTATCTCAAACCATCAAGAAGAGCTAGAGATCGAATATAATGGGGTAATCAAAAGAGAAATGTACTGAACAACAATGTGGAATGTAGAACTAATAGATAGCTGATGAGAAAACATAAAAAGTGCTCTGAAGAAAAGACAAGTGATGACCAAAACGATGGAGGAGGCACGGAATTCCACCCATTGTCTTCCCGGTTTTATAGTTGGACGTGGACAGATTTTAATGAAGTAGGAATTGAATCAGTACTGTTGAAGTTGTACTATTAATTGCACCCGTACGTACGTGTTGAATTTGTACTACTGTACTGATGATGGTCTATTCTACCAAATTAAAAGTCTACTGTAGTGCTAGTGCAGCAGGTTTTGATTCCTCCGGCTGCAAGCTGTCTTGGTCCATGTGGAGTAGGTGATTTGTAAGATGATATAATTTTTAATTTTTATTTGATGCGGGACCTCTCGGTCTCGGATTTTGTGGTTGTTAGTTAGATGAGAACGCTCTCTTATGTCTCTCTCATCTCATCAAATTATTCAATGAAAGATAAACATTTGATTTAATTTGAAGCAGGAAGAAAAGGGAATACTCTTTTAATTCCCAAAAGAACAATCTTTTAATTCCCTCTTCTTTTGTGACATCAACAACTTCAAGCGAATACTCTAATTGCACACAAATTAACGAGTTCACCTAGCCAATCCTATTGATTTATAGCCTCACATGGAAACGCCAGAAGCTGTATTTGGAGAAAATCCGCTAGAAAACCCTTCAATGTGATTAGGGGTGTTCATAAAAAATTAAGGGTCCATTTGGTTTACAATTGAAATTGGAATTGGAATGGTCCATTTTCATAATTTGTTTGGTTCAAACAGGAATGAGAATGGGAATTAAAATCAGTATGAATGAGATTTTATTTTCAAAGGGAGGGACAGGGAATGACCATTCCCTCACATGGGAGAATGTCATTCCAGCAAGAATGGGAATGGGATTCCAATTCCACCCAACCAAACAGTTGGAATCGGAATAGCCCATTCCGAATCTGATTCCAGACCCCTATTCCCATGAACCAAACAGGGCGTAAATAACCAAATAACTGAACCGAAGTGAGAAAACCAAACTGGAAAGTGCTATTAATTGAACTATTCCTTTTGGTATTTTTGAAAAACTGAAGGATTAGGTCGGTTTTTGGTTAACCTAAAAAATAATCAATGATTAATCAAACTGATCGGTATATATATATATATATATACTATTTATAATATATTATATATCAATTAT
Organism: Nelumbo nucifera; assembly: GCF_000365185.1. Next base: position 165,996 of record NW_010729203.1, read on the forward strand.
TTTTTATAATAATATTATAATATATTATAAATATAAAAAACCAAAAAACTGAAACCAACCAACCAGTTAACTGATTCTACTGATTTAGTTTTGGTTCGAAGAAATTGAAAAACCAATAAAACCAGTTTGATTTAATAATTTTGACTATAATTTGATTAACCTAACAGTGGACACACCTAACTGTGACCGAAATAACAAACCTTTCAAAACGGCAGAAACCTCCCAAAGGGCCCTTAGTCCGGATCGGTCAAATGTGACCATTTCGTTGTGGTCATTATATATCCAATCAGATTAAGACACGTTTCCCTTGTACAAGGATTAATGGAGGGCACTGTTGCGTCCTCTCCTCTAATTTTGTTTCTCAAAAGTAAATGAATAAATAAATAATAAACATTAAACCCCAATTAAAGCTTTGACCACTTCGCTGTGGTCAATGTGTAGGAGCAATGACGTGTGCTTACAACAGCCCTTGTGCAATGACTTCATATAAATCTGTTGAATGTTCTAAGGAATCCGAAATGGTATCAATTGTAGGTCCAATCCCATCTAGTCTAATGTGAATCTATTATAAATAGATCAGGTTTAATTTAATTTAATATATATATATATATATTAATTAAATCAATTTGGACCGGTTCAATTCAATATCTGAATTGTTTAATTTGTTTAAATTCATTTGATTTAGATTGATTTCAACCCAAACCCGATCCATTGATACCTATATTCTTTTTTTATATCAATGTGTTGTTGGTGCGACTGAACGGGGTCCAATCTATTAATTAATGTATTTGTCTGAGTATACCTGTATAGAGTAAGAAGATGACTTAAGCCATGATGATGGTGTTTGAAAATTGAAACTGCTTAGTTTGTTGCATTCCCGTTTGACCACTCCACATAGTTTTGCATTGAAATATATGCATGGGCGCATTTGGTCTTTGGTTGCTGATCTGCTAGTTGGTGCTGTTCCAACTTGGCCAGTAAAAGAGGATCTTATGGCTTTTTTGCTTCAGTAAAAGAGGATCTTTTGTTTTGTTTGTTAGTTTCTGTGTTTCTTTGCTTTCTTAGGTTGCTCTTGTGGATTGATATTGTTTTGGTGTTTGGTGGTTGTTGATGTTGTTGTTATTCTCTAATCTCTATTTCTCTTTTTAATTCCAATGAAGCTCTTCTTATAAAATGGGGGAAGCATCTAAAGCATGTTTATTGATGGGCTATTAATGACTCAACCAATAGGGTTTAGATAGAACCAGTCTCGAACCAATTATTAATTAAGATATTTATAGATACAGAATTATCCCAATTAATAGTCAGGTCTATCAAGTCAAAACCCGATTATACTGAAAATTATATTTGTTTATTTAGATAATAAATTTAACCTTAATAAAAATCATAGAGAAATATTAAATTATTTATATGTTAATAAATTAAACATTTTTAACTAATATTTTCTTACTTATTATCTATTAAATATATCATTTCAAACACAAAATATGATAAAAATTATAAAAAATTAAGAGCATATTATATATGTTTAATAAAATAATCAGTTCTGGGTTTGACTTGGTTTGAAACAGACAAGAATTAAAACCAACCCATTATTAATCGGGACAAATCATTAAACCGGAACCATTATAATTGCATGGTTTGATCGATTTGGATCCATTGGATAGACCCAACCCATTGACAGCCATACTGAGGACTCTAAGTCCCACAAGAATTCTATGTAAGTCTACCCACAATACACTACCTCTATTCATAGGGAACATTTCCCATGCATAATAACATTAAGAGGATGAGATATTCTTCAGGTGTGACTGCCATGTTATGTGAGTAGAACTGTCGTGGGTAGGAAATCCGAACTCCCTAAAAAGGACTGCACATGGAGGATGTGGCTGTTGATAGCACACGTCATTTACTTAATAAAAAAATGGTGGGATGGCCAGGATTGGCCCATTGGTTGTGAAACGGTTGTAAGACTGATTTGGGCACATCCCATTACCGATACAGAGGCCATGCCCCTAATCCTTCAATGGAATGTGTGTTGAATTCTTTCATTAGTCTCAGAAATAGGATTGGCCATAATTAGGCCTTGTTTGATGATTAAATACTTGTACAAGTACTTATTTTAACAACCACTTAAGTTTGTTTGATAGCCCATTTTTCAAATCACTTATTATGTTTTTAAGCACTTATTGGGGTGGAGATGTTTGGTAATCTACTTTCCCACAAGTGTTTATATTAACACAAATGACAATTTTACCCTCCATTGTAGATTACTTAGATCTCTCCCTCTCTCTCTCATTTTCTTCACCGGAACTATCGGAACCGCCGGACTGTAGATTGGACAACAAAAAGACTCCTCCAATTAACAACCTTCACAAAATTCTCGGATTCCCATTTCTGCCTCCCGAGTCTCTCTTGACTCCCTCTCCTTCCGTTGTCTTCTAGCTTTATACCCAGCTAGTCCATTTGATATTGTAGCATCTGGTTTATCCCCAGCTAAAACCCTTACCCTAGCCCCTTCGAGTCTGTCCTGAGCCCTCTGAAGTTTGAACCAGAAGAGAGAAAGAAGGAAACTCATTCATGGCTTCCAAACTCCGTTTCTCAAATCTTTTCAAATCTCTCTCACAACGTTCTGAAACGGTTTCAACATTTCCTATAGTGAACTATTTTAGCTTGATCCAGGATAGACCCATAAGAGGAGAAATGAAAAGCAATGCATCACAGGATCCCTTCCTCAGTAAACTCGATGGTGAAGATGGAAAAGATGAAGAAAGAAGGAACATAACTTATCAGAACCCCCCCGCCCCAAGGAGAGAAACGACGAGAGCCATCTGAATATCATTTCAATGGAAAATTCAAGCTTAGAGACGATGAAGATTATGAGAAAATGAGAAAACTCGACCAAATACGGCAAACTCATTTTGGATCCAGGAGAGAGGGAAAAAGAGACTGTAGGTTCAACGGTGATACTTTTGCCCGCAAATTTGACTCTGGTTCAGACATCAAAAGGACTTTGGAGTCGCAACAAAGTCCTTCAGTGCAGTTTCCTAATAGACCCATGAAGGGAGAGAAGAGAGGGAGTCCATTGGACAAGAGTTTCCTCGAAAAATTGAGGCTTTGCGAAGAGAAGAAAGAGAATACAAACGAAACTTCTCCCACCCAAGTTGCAGAAACCGATATCAAAGCAGAACTAGATTCGACACCACAAGATGCCAATGAAATTTTTAGGAAAATGAAGGAAACGGGTTTCATCCCGAATGCTGTGGCAATGCTTGATGGCCTCTGCAAGGATGGGCTGGTCCAAGAAGTCATGAAGCTGTTTGGGTTAATGCGCGAGAAGGGTACGTTCCCGGAAGTTGTAATCTACACGGCTGTAGTTGAGGGCTTCTGTAAGGCTCAGAAACTTGATGATGCCAAGAGGATTTTTAGAAAGATGTAGAATAATGGGATTTCACCGAATGTGTTCAGTTTCACAGTCTTCATTCAGGGATTGTACAAAGGGAAGAGATTGGAGGACGCCATAGACATCTGCGTTGAGATGTTGGAGACTGGTCATTCCCCAAATGTAACAACCTTTACAGGCCTAGTTGACGCGATTTGTAGGGACAAGAGTGTGGAAGAAGGAAGAGCACCATTAAGAGATTGGAGAAGGGATACTTTGTCGATGAGAAGGCTATCAGAGAATATTTGGACAAGAAGGGGCCATTGTAAGAACGGCTGTAGGAAGGGAAAAGTGGTGGACCTGTAAAAACGACTATATTAACTATGCACCCAACTCCATCAGCTGGCTTTTGCTCATCGTGGAACGTCGCCGATGGACCTGCAATCAAACGCCACCGTTGCCTATTGTTATAGGGTTTCGAATGGAAGAAAAGATGATAAACTCGAGTGGGGGTAGTTTTGTCATTAAAGAAAAAACAGGGACAGGCTTGTCCCATTTGAATGAAGAAACACTTCTAGTGCTGAAAAAAACCACATCCATATCACTTTTTTAAGAAGTACTTTTTTTAATAATAAGTACTTCTTATCCTCTTTATTACCAAACAACCATAAGTATTTAAAAACCACTTAATGTATGGTCCCATGTCTTAAACAAGTAGTTCTTTTAAGTGTTTCCAAACACTACCTTAGTTGCTTTTTAATTAATAAGTATATAAGCATATTTATCTTTATTTATTTATTTATTTATGGTGTTGAGATCTTCCACAAAGGCTAGTCAACATGGTACAACTAATTAACGGCCCATCAGCATGTGCTGCGATTCAAGCATTAAGGTATCTTTATTTTTATAATGTCCTTACATTAATAAATTGAACCTTTTTTATTAATTTAATTTCACTTTGTTATTAATATTAGGGTTAATTAATGATGTAGAGTCTTCTATAAACATATTTGTTTTTACTAATCATATCTTTGTTTTATTTTTTTTTTTATTTTAAACATATTTGTTATTAAGAAATAATGAACGATACATGCATACATGCTCTTCTCTAGGGGTTCAACATGTTAAACCGAACCACTAAACCAGACATGTTGAAGTGGGCCGGGTAGGTTCATGGTTGTGCTTAGTTTGAAAGGAGTACAATACAAATATGTAGAGCACAAAATTTTGTATGTATTTGTAATTTATATATTTGCATTTATATTCTTTCCAAATTGAGCCTAAGACTATATTTGGTTGAAGTGCAATTAATTTTCTTTATACTAGTATAAATGCTTGGGAGTGCAAATGAAAATAATGCAAATTCTGGTTTAATGTTGTTTTAGGCTTTCCTTTATTCTATTTCAGGTCTTATTTTACTTCATTTGTATTGCAATTAAACAAAATACAGTAAATTTTAAAATAAAAATAAATCATAATTTGCATTGAAATCATTTGTATTACCATAGTTTTGCATCTATACATAAATATGCATTGCAACCAAATACAGCCTAAAGAGTAGTAGTTTGTTTTAGCATTCCAGGTGCCACTACACATTTCGCTTAATTAATTACTAGTGAATGACCCCGTACTAAGTACGGGGATTCAATAATGTTAAATTTACATTATGAAATCAATACTGTTAAGTTTATATTTATTAATATTTTAAGTAACTATTAAAATTTCAAGAAATATTTAGTTCAAAAATAGATTTTTAATAATTATTAGAATATGAATAGTTTTCTTTTGTTATGGTACATAGAGGGTTAATGATTAATTGAGATTGATAGAATGTAGGCAAAAGTGGTTACATTTTCTGTATTTTTTTAGGAATGGATTGAAAATGGTGGTAGTGGGTAGTGGGTTGTGGGCTTTAACAACAACTTCTCAGAAAAATGCCACATGTCTAGTTTTTTAGAAAAATGAGAAGGCCATGTGATGGGGAGCTGCAGCCTAGTAGTGGGTTGTGGGCTTTAGCAAATTTCTCAGAAATTTCCACGTGTCTAGCTTTCTAGAAAATGAGAAGGCCATTTGTCTGAATGGTGGTAGTGGGTTGTGAGCTTTAACAACTTTTTAGAAAAATGCCATGTGTCTAAATTTGAAAAAACTAAGTGCCTGAATGGTGGGAGTTGTAGCTTGAAAGCCTTCCTTTAATATATATATAGGCAATCAACTCAAATGTGTCAGATCTATGTATACATCAGTGCGGGCAATCGTCCTATTAAAATTTAAAAAACATTTTATATAGTAATGAAACTTTTATTTTATTTTTCACAATTGTGGGGGTCAATTTATATATATATATATATATATATATATCCAAAATGACAATTGATAAGCATTACCCTATGAAAACTAAAGGCCTCGTTCAAACCAGGTATTCTCTTTCCAAGTTTAGGATGGAGTTTTAGAGTGGGTTGTTGGATTGGAGAGGAGGAAATTGAGGAGACGAACCAAGTAAGTCCTTACCTTTCCATTGTTTGGTTTTATATGTGGGAAAATAATAGGAAAAGCATTATCACGAGTTGGTTCTTCATCGTATTCATGTAAGATGAAGAAGAGAGCTCCATGACTGCAGCGGCGATCAAAGAGAGAGAGGGAATGAGAGAGAGATAGGAATGTTGAGAAAGCAGATTGCTGCTAACGAGAGTTGCAACGACGATCAAAGAAATGGAGGAAGACGGGAAGAATAGGAAGAAGAAGAAGAAGGTGAGGGAGAAGAGAGAAGAGGGAGATAGAGGGAGAGACAGTATTTGGTGAAGATCGCCACTACCCCTCGCAAAAGAAGAAGGTGAGGGTGAAGATGGGAAGAATAAGAAGAAGAAGAAGGTGAGGGAGAAGAAAGAAGAGGAAGATGGAGGGAGAGACAGTATCTAGTGAAGATCGCCTCTGCCGCCGCCTCTTCTGTTCAATGGTAGTAGATCGCCGCTGCCCCTCACATTGATTCATTGCTAGTATCTAGTGAAAAAGAAGGCCAATAACAATGGTTCCTTACCAGTTCAATGGTAACAGGGAAGGCACTAGTTCTCTCCCTCCTCTGTTTGTTGTCACTGGTTCGTTTTTCTCAGTCCATCCCTTTGTTCGTCGTCAATGGTAACAGTGGTTTCTCAAGTTTTTCCACCGGGGTCACACTGTTTTGGCGCAACCCTGATTCCATGATTTTGGGATTTGACATCCCACATTTTTCTCATCCCATCCCTCTATTTCTCATCCCATCCCACAAACCAAATGGAGCCTTAGTATCTCAACCCCTCAATCAGTGAATGGTTAAAATGGAGCAATGGTACTAGAAGCATACTGTCCAATGGTTAAAAGGAAGCGATCACACGCTCACTTCTACAACCTTTTGCTTTTAGGTTATTTATATATATATATATATATAGGGTGAGAAAGCAATTAAATTTCCTGAGTATAAATACTGAATACATCTCAGTTTAACAATTACATCAGGTATGCAGATTTGGGGATCACAGATGACAGTCCCATCTGAATATGAATGGCAAACTCATTATTTTTCCAAGTATCCATCACAAGAATCACTTGATTCGGAAAGCATAAGTCACTACCAACTGCCAACCCTACCCCCACGCATCCCTTGAATTCCAATTCAGTGTTGATATATGATGCCTAGGTAACAACACTCTCTTTGGAATTCACTAACAAAGCAATGTAATCAAGGTTTACAGTATCAACAGAGATAAGTTGATATAGGTCGATCTGTAATGGTTTTTCAAGGTACAGATAATGTAACATATGTGGAATTGTGGTAGCAGGTAAACAAGTATATCTGAAAGGGTATATAGTTATTACCCATATAGCTTCATAAAAGATGAAAATAATATCTTACTAAAAGGGCCTTTGACAAGGAACGTTCTTTTGTGATGAGGTGTTTACAACTATGTGTGATGCTATTGCTACAGTTCCTATTTTTTCAACTCTCAAGTGCCAAGATTGGGTCCCCTAGTAGAGATTGGTGGCCCATATGAGTATCTCCACTGCCCACAAGCTGAGCATCTATCCAACTTAACACTGTTTTCTAAGGTACAAAATTTGCAAGACCAAACTTTGAACTTCATTTCAATATCTTTTCGCTTTTGGGTACCACAAGCTTCACACATTAGAGAAAGTGGCTGCAAAAAACACACAATGTCCTGGTCATGCAAAAACACTCAGTAGAAGTAGTAAATCATACAAGTTCAAGAGGGAAGTAGTAAAAAGATACCATGCCCATCAAGGTATAACGGTATTGGTCCTACTGGAACTAGAATTTAAAGAAAATTTTCACTGGATAAGACATGTTTTCCAGATCAACTTGTGATTACTAGATCAGGGAGATTTTGACTTCAAAAATAAAATATGCTGACCCTTTACTTAACATTTATCCATAAAGAAAATATTATGAAATTTACTAGCAGATTCATTTCATTTACCAAATCTTGGATAATCAATAATACAAAAAATCCCAACAATGGTAAATATTCCCCCATCCGACAGAACACGACAATCCAAAACATGCATGTATAAGAGAGAATATAAATCTGCTCATGCTGTTAATATCAAATGTGTTTATGTTTGTGCCTTGAATTCTTTGTGGCAACCCACTTCATGAATCCACTCCGAATTAATTTGAGAAAAACCCGAAGGCAAAATTTCATAGTGGTTTGTGGTGGATGCATAGGGCTTGGGCCGCTAGGTCCGAACTGAATATGAAAAGTTATGTATTTTGGGGGGTTTCTCTCTTGTAAATAGTCTTTTGTCTTGTGAGAGAAGGGTGAGACTTTGGGTGTATTTGGGGCTTAGGGTTTTTTCTGTGATGACACAACTCTGTATTTCTTCTCCATTGACAACTCCATAGTGGATTTCTGTTCCTCCTTCGCCCGTGGACGTAGGCTATAAGCCACCATGTAAATCGGTGTGTTTTTGTGCTTGTTTCTCTTTATCTCTACTTTTACTTTTAGTTTGGGTGCCATTCGAATCTGTTTTCTTGGGTTTTTCTGCAACAAAATGAAATCATAAGATTAAAGTCATCTCACAAGGGAAATTTGGGTGTTTGAGAAATCCAAACATTTTCTATCAAATGCATTGCAGGGTCAAACATATTTCTCAGAAAAACAGGCCATCCATGTTGAGCATGTATAAGGAATATCCTATTTCTGATTAGTAAAACAAGTGCTTAGATAATGACCTTGTAGATAGCAATAATCTCAAATAGGGTAAGTAGATTTACCTGGTTGATTAGTGTGCATGTAGTACACTCCCAAGTTTCTCCATCCTTTATGTTGTCTGTCATTCTGTTATTTTGCATAGGTGCAGAAGTTGAAGTTTGGATTGGATTGTCACTTAGGATGGAAGCATCTTTTGAGCTTTCAGATGATCCCCTAGATGATCCAATCTTCCCCAGCATGACACCATGCCTTTCTTCAAAAGATTTGGAACCACACCACAAGTCATCATGCAATCTCCTTTCTGCAGCCATTGCAGCAGCTTGTATCGGACTAAGTGCAACCATAATATCACCATCACCACCCAGGCGCTTAGGTCCTGATGGCAATAAAGCTCCATGACGTGCTCTTTTTTCTGCTGCAGCCAGTGCAGCGTGGCGGAGAGACAACAAAGGTGGTTGGTGGGTAAAACCACCCAAACGTCTGCCAGGAAGATCAAATCCCTGACCAGAGCCAGTAATTCCTTTGGCCAGTAGCTCCTCACATTCCTGCAGAAAAGTACCAATAAATGAGGTGAAATTAATATAAAACAATCAATAAGGTTGTGCTTTGGTTGTGCTTCTACTATCTATAAGTGATTATTTTTTATTTGAGCCCACAAAATTTAGTAAGAATGGGCCTCTCTAGTTGGCTTCGGTTACTTGGAATCTCAAGAGGATACTCAGAATAAGTCTGTTATTTATGCACATTTCTAATTGAGAGAACATGGAACAAGAACACAAGATTTTTTTTTATAAGTAAGAACATAAGAATTCCTTAAATTTATTCACCTGATTAGGGAGGAAGATGGCCTCAACATGGTCAAATGTTAATTTGTTACCATGGGGCAATCAATAATATATGGAGAGATAATTAATCTACTTTGTCATCAAGAAATAACAATTTTTTTTAAAAGGTAGCAAGTGGATATGGAAGCTTCAATTTACAAAAATCAAAACATTTATTGAAGTTTATATCAATTAATGGCTGATAGCTGGGACCAGCACATCAATTAATGGCTGAGACAAATCATGACGTTTCTAAGCAAAGTTGGAAATCTACAATCTACACTTTCAACTGAAAAAAAAAGCTAGTTCCAATAAATATCTTGGATAACGCAAGGGAAACACAAGGCAGTGACCTTTCTGATTTCATCTAATAGCTTGTAGAACTCAGTATTGTGAGGACCATGCTCATTGTGACAGAGCTCATGCAACATGGTATCAAGAATCTGATTGTAAGGGAAGAAATCCCACTCTCTATCTGGCCTTCGCAGTCTGAGTTTAATCTCTGCACCTCCTCCGATGTTTAGTCCTAGAAGAGATGGATTTGTGGGACTGCATTTTCAGAACTTTCCATGTAAACAAGAGTACTGCATAAAAAAAAATGGAAACTTTATAGAAATAGTATATGAAAAGATAAAAAATAGTACCAGAACTCAGAAAGGAGCTTCACTTTCCATCTATGTTTGCGCATAATTGGTTGTACCTGTTTAGCTACATTCTCAAGAATCTTCTTTGCTTCATCTTCACCTACCTTTTTAAGAGGTTTAATTTCCCAAACTTTGTTAAGATCATTGACATCCATGCAGAATAGACAGAAATATTAATCCTAGACAACAACAAACAACCAGTCCTTTTTTAGTTTCAAATACATAAGCAGAACCCAAAATCATGATCCTATCTGTAGAGTTAAATAATCAGGTTATTATGGCATGTACCATCAAGTCATCAACATCAGAAAATCCAAAGAAAATTTCATTCATATCTCATCACGAAGGCCTCTTTTATAGTACATCTGCATTCTAAGACAATCAAATAGCTGACTTTAAAAATCTATTACATGACAATTTCAATGCAGTTTGTATATGCATAAGGAAGAAAAACCCGAAATGCAGAAAAACCTGTCATAGGGTATTTCTACTCAATCTCAAACCTTATCAAGGAAAAGAGAAAATGCAAGGAAAGATCCAATTTAGATAGCTTCTACTTGACAATATCAACAAAAATATTCTGAAGCCCATAAGCAAGGAAGATTCTAACTTGGCCCCACAGCAAATAGGGACAATGATTAGCCTGGCTGAAGTGCCTATGGATTTTTTAACATTACTTTTTTTTATCAAAATTGGGCCAAATATGGTATCAACAATAAATATAAAGGGGAAAGAATGCTGCATCCGGGCATCTCCTTAGATCCCTGGAGAAAACAAACATTGTCTTAACTCCTAATGCCAAAGTCCAGAACCCATCACAACCAGTACAAGCTCATCAACATCCGCAACATCATACCGAAAATAACAAGACAGCATATCATTAGATTCTTGCTTTCCTAATAAATTGCTTATCAAAGAAAATTGTTGTAATAGTATTATCATAAATAAATAAATAAAAGTTTATCCTCTCTCCGCCTTACAGGATATATACTTGGAAACAAGAGATATGTAAACTGATTCTTTCTTCTTAGACAGCATTAAATACCAAGATACAATCCCTTCTAAAATGGCTTATCTTAATCCTTTCCGGTCAAATATTATTTGGGACTAGATTTCACTCTAAGGCCTAGTGCACCAGAGGAAATGGTTATCTTTAGGAACTCTAAATTTCTAATACTCTGCAAGTCCAGCTTTAATTACTAGAAAACGTATTCACTGAACTTTACAGTACCCTCAAGCTATTAAAAAATTTAGCTCATATAGCACATCCACGGTTACTCCATCCTTTAATAAACATGTTAAACATGCAGATAGATGCTTTCACTGATTAGATAGGCGGAACTTAACCCCATGGTGTTTCAGCTAGAAACCAAAGTCCGGAAGGCTTTTGGTAGAACAACATGTATGACCAGTTGCAACTTCACCTTCCATTGTGTTACTCAAATTTCCTATTGCATTAATTGAGTAGCGGAGGCATGAAATCCTTCGATAAGGCTTGATTTCTGTGATGCAGTTAAAAATTTATGGACATAGGATTGAGGGTAACTCCAAACATTCACCAGCACAGCTATGCAGAGGCGCCATGTGGTATGATTGATTGAGATCACTAATTCGAATATCCATCCAATTCCCTCCATCGCCAACTGGAGAGCTAAAAAGAAAACATAACGAATACTTCCTCCCTGCAACCATATCACATAACAAATGAAGAATTATGCATATCAATGATGAATTCTGTGGATTAACCGGAAATTTCGTTTTCAGCCATAACAGGAAAGAATCATTTGGGCCCATCGCTACACAGCACAAGTAGTTCCGCAAGAATCATGACGATCAAACCCTAGAAAGAGAGCGACAAAAACTAAGACAGTAACTGAAGGAAGACAAGCTACCAGCCTACCAGGGGAATTAAGGGCTATCAGGAGTTTTAGATTAAGCGTGATGAAGAAACCGTCAGCTTGTTTTCACCATTGCAGAAAAAACGAGGTGATTCGATCCAACCGAGGCAAACTGTCACTCTACCAACAAAAGGAGCGAACAATCACAGAGTGGCAGATTTTCCTTGGTTGAGGAGAGAGAGAAGCCCGCTCCGTCAAATGGAAGGAATGAAGGATTCGAATGGGCGGCTTCGCCAGCCATACAGAGAGATTTGGGATTTGGAATGGTTGCGGGGTTAACACGCTTGATATATGACATGGAATTTTCTAATTGGTCAAGCTGCTTAACTAGAGATGACAATTTAACCCGTCCCTTGGGGTTCTACCTCGCCCCGACCCCAGCCCTAACGGACGTAACATATAAGTATTCAAGTAAGAATAACCGGGTTGGGACGGGGAAAATTTGGGAATGGGGTTGGGATTTCTAGCCCTGATAGGGTTTGGGGCCGGACATTTGAGTCCGGGGTCGAGGATGAGAATGCAAAACTCATCCCTCGCCCTCTTACCATTCCTAAGCTTATCCAATGATGTAACGAGAATGCAATAATTGTTCAGCAATGTTTTAAAAATTGATTCGGAATTGGAATCTGATGCAGCGCAATCCGGGCACTCCTAACTAGCAATCGACTGGCTCCTATTTGGCGACGGATAGTACCTGAGAAGAAGACGGTGAAGGATTCTCAGGGGACTTGCCCGATGGGAATACTCCGATGCTTAAGTTAGAACACTTGAGAGAGCAGTAAGGAATGCAAAGAGAGCTAAGAGTGCAGGTAGCGCTAGATCAATGAAAGTTCGAGATTAACTCAAGATACCTTTTCCCCTTCGATCATGGGGCTCTTAAATATGGGCGTTCTTGTCAAATCGGGCGTAACCGCCACTGGACCTTTGTCGCAGCCATTATTTGCCAGGGCTGTGCAGGTAACCGTTGCAAAGTACTACCCAATCGAATGAATGACACGTCCCATAAAAGACAAACACGCCACCACCTGTCGAGAGACGTGGGTGCAGTCTGCCGGGTTGGCAGGGACTGTGCCGTCAATCAGGAGACATAATGCAGTCTAACGGGTATGGTCTTGTCGGATAGAAGCTTCCTGAAAACGTCGCGTCGCTTAGTAGCGAGCTATCCCGTAGCGAGCTGTCTTGTAGCGAGCTATCCTGTTACGAACTGCCTTGTAGCGAGTTCCTAGAAATACTTCGAGGTGATTCCGCCTGAGGTTGCCTTTGGGGCAGTTCTCCTGCCTAGGTATTGGAGTGAGCTGGTTATCTTAGCTCGCGAGTTGGGATAGACTTGTCTTGGAGTATTCCCTTTCAGTACATCAGGGGTCCTCGAGCTCGCGCTATAGCGAGCTCATCCTGTGGCGAGCTGTAATGTAGCGAGCTGTCTTGCGAACTCATCACTTAGTCGCAACCAGGCTATTATGCTGAGTTGTCACTTGTGTTGAGTCACATCCACGTGTCACCTTCTCAGGAGGTCGGGTAAAAACACCCTCCATCAATTGCCCCCCACTCCTCAAGCTAAGGATTCTACTCTAGCGCGAGGAGTTCATGGAGTGTGACGGGTGGATTTGACCCAAAATTCAAACTTGATTGACTGATTTCATTAAATACATGCACGGAAGTCAAGGGATTTCTGGACTTTTCGAATGCCAAAAAATGTGCCAAAACGGCTCTCAATTCCGGAAGTCGTGCAGCCAGTCACATTTCGGTTTCAGAAGACGTACGGTCAGCTTGATTGCGAACCGTCAAATCCGCCTTAATCTGAGCCGTCGATTTGATGGCATAGTGGCTACAAATAGGAGGGCCCCAGGTCTCATTTCCTTTACGCTAACTTGCCATGCTTTCGGATTTTGAGGTCGCGTCTTCGTCTAGCTACTCGAGCTCTCCTTCCGTTCACACCAACTTTCCGGTTCAGCTTTCCCTGGTGAGTCTTATCACTCTGTCAATATGTCTGGGTACTCGTACAATAACTTTCCCCGGGGCGGTGACCAAGATGACGCCCCCTTGAGCTCAAGGGGAGCTTGGGGGCAGGCTCTGGAGGCTCGCGAGGCCTCCGGCGAGACAGCTTCCACCTCCCGAGGTAGGGAGCCGGACAGCTTCGGTCCTTCCTCCATGTCGATGGAGAAACTCAGGAACTTGGTTCTTCAGTTTAACCTTCGTAGAGACCTCATCTATGGTCTCCCTTCCGGTGACTATCCTTGGGAGCATGGTCCCGACGAGATCGTGATCTTCCAGAAACAGCTCATCGCTGGCCTTCGTCTTCCTCTGCATCCTCTGATAGTGGAGGTTTTGAACCACTTCAATGTTACTATTGACCAGCTTCACTCCAACTCGATCTGAAATGTAGTTGGGACTATCTCTTTATTTTATGAGTATTGTCTTCCCCTTAACCTTGACATCTTCTCCACCATTCTTTCTATTAAAAATGCTTCCCCTGGAGCGCCTCCAGAAAAGGCGTTCCGTCCCGGCTTCAAGCTCTTGCACGAGCTGCCGAACAGGATCCCGCCCTGGAAGCGAGACTATTTTGTAGTTCACAACCCCGAAGGGTGGCCCTTCCCAACTCACTGGAGGGCCGCCATCTAGGATTCAGGTGTTGACTTGGATTCCAAAGTTCGGGAAACGCTACAATCCTGGGCAGCGGTTGGCTTCCATTGGTTGGCCTGAGCCCTGGTAGGTTGCCTTTTAGGTCACGTAGTGCCTTGTAAATTTTTTTTTTACTGGACTAATGCCTTATGATTTTTGGCAGCCATCATGTCTGGTGTAGACGCACGCCGCCTTCTGTCCAGCAACCAGAAGTGTAGGGCGAAGAGATCACGCCCTGACCGAGCTTCCACTTCTAGGAGTGCTGAGTTCGAGGCTGCTGATCCAGCCTTCGTTTCTCCACCGCCTGAGGTCCCACTGGTCCCGTTAGAGGGAGTGGCCACGGAAGGTGGCGCAGAAGAGCCTGAGCTCCCGGCACAAGGGCAATTCCCTCCGCCTGAGCAGTCCCACCCTTTTGCTTTCCCGCGGTTTCCTACCGGGGGGTGGGAAAGCGTCATTGACTTCACTGTGGCTTCATGAAGGAGCCGAAAGGCGGTCTCCCACGAGGAGGTCGCCAGTTGGGGAGGGATGGATCCCAAGCAACTCGCCAGGCTAGCCTCCGCTCACTGCATGGTGGTAAGTGACTACTTTTTTCTTCTTTTCCCTTCTTCTTTTTTCTTTTTTTTTTTGACCTCGGCCTTTTGTTGGCAGGTGAACTCCGCCATCCACACCATGGCCCTCCAGACCAACATTCACTCCGGTGATGCTCTTGCTCAGAGGTCAACTGTGCAGAAGCTCCAGGGCGAGCTCGACCGGGCCCGAGGTGAAGTCCTTTAGGCTCGAAAGGGGAGCGAGGCCCAAGAACTGCTCGTCTGAGACTAGGAGGCACAAATCGCCCGACTATCTGAGGAGAGCGCTCGCTATCGGGAGGAGTCGTCGAGGGTGGCAGCGGAGAGGGAGCTTCTTCGCCAGCAAGTTCGGGACTTGGAGTCCACGCTTCAGGATCAGACTTGGAACTTCGACACCATGGTGGAGGCTGAGCGAGCTAAGGCAGTGTGGGACTTCAAGGACTCCCAGGAGTACCACGACCTCCAGGTGGAGTACGGCTCGAGCTCCTACCGTTCTGGATTTAAACTCTGCCGCTGGCTGGTCCGGAAGAAGTTCTCCAGGCTCAACCTTGACGGAATAACAATGAAGGGTCTGGATCCAGAGATGACGGACTTAGCGGAGGAGGAGGAGCCTGACTCTCCGGAGGATGTGGAGGCGGTGGATCCCTGAGGCCGATTGCTGCTCTTCTGTTTTCTTTTTCTGAACGGATTCTGGTGGTTCCCGGGTGTTAGAACCTGGTTTTAAATATCTCTCTTTTTTTTTATGAACTCTCTTGGGCGGTTGGGCCCTACTTTTTATTTATTTTCTGTTGAACTTTTCCCGGGCTGTTAAGCCCGGTTTTTTGTTTATAGAAATTAGTAATGAAATGTCTTATCTTTTTCTGCTAAGCAATGTGTACTCCTTACTTTCTGCCGAAGCGATTTTATCATTCGAGCTGATAGAGCTATACGTATGAAGTAGGATCTTTTGGTAGTTGTTACCCCGAGCTGATCCTCCATACTTGAGGTAGTTTTTATGATATACCCCGAGGTGGTTGTCATAGTGAGCCCGAGTTGTCCCTTATCAAGTTCAACTAGTATACTGAGGTGATCTACACTTCATAGGGCTCATGCCCGAGCTGCCTATGCCTTTGGTATTAATACTTAGCCATTGCCGATGAAACGGTTAGGTCTTTCACAGTGTCGAGATCTTAGTTAGCTCGGCGTTTTTGCCCTTAGGTTGAGGGAGTGACTCATAGTCCACTCTTGGAGTTCACCCATGCCATTGAGGCGACTGGGTCCTATTGCGCCGAGGTCTACGTTAGCTCGGCATTTTGGCTCTTAGGCTCTAGGAGTGACTCGTGGTCTACTTAGTAGTTCGCCCATGCCATAGAGGTGACTGGGTCTTATCGTGTCGAGGTCTACGTTAGCTCGGCATTTTGGCCCTTAGGCTCTGGGAGTGGCTCGTGGTCTACTCAGTAGTTATAAGTAATATTGCCTTAAGTTAACAATATTCCATGCCCGAGGTACTTGTTTCCCTTCTAGGGTTTCAAGCTCGTATGTTCCTTCCCCGAGCACTCACTTTACTTGAGAGGGTCCTTCCCAATTTGGCCTGAGCTTACCAACACCGGGCTCAGGCACCATAACTTTGTGAAGGACCAGGTCGCCGATGCAGAGGTTCCGCTTCTAGACCCTGGTGTTATAGTACCGAGCTACTCTCTGCTGGTAAGCCACGGTCCTAATATATGTGAGGTCCTCTACTTCATCAAGCAGGTCGAGGTTGGTGAAGACGGTCCGAGTATATCGATCCCCCACAGTGCAAAAGGCCACGGGCTAGTGAGATACTTCAGATTGGCAGTAGGTTGATGGTGGATATTGGCGTGCTTTTGGCACTTGTCACACTTTCTGACGAGCTCGATCGCATCTGCTTTCATTGTTGGCTAGTAGTACCCCTGTCGTAGCGCTTTTTGGGCGAGGGCCTTGCCCCCCAAGTGTCCGCCGCACAGGCCCTCATGAGTGTCGCGGAGCACGAGCTCGGCTTCGGAAGGTCGCAAGCAGCGCAGGTAGGGGAGCGTGTAAGATCTTCGGTACGGCCGTTCGTTTATCATGACGTATTTGGCTGCCTGACGCTCTACCCTTCTGGCGGCATTGCGGTCTGTAGGGAGGGTCCCGTGTAACAAGAAGCTTACGAGCGGATCAATCCAGCTCGGCTCTATTTGAACGATAGGAGTGACCTCCTCTGCCCCCCCTGAGAATGCTAGGCAGAGGCAGGTTCTCTATGTATACAGTTCTCATGGTATTATCACTGGTGCTGGCTAACCGGGACAGGGCGTCGGCCTCAGCGTTCTCCGATCTCAGGATTTGCTTGATGAAGTGTGACTGGAAGTTGAGCAGAGTCTCTCTTACTTTGGCTAAGTAGGCAATCATAGTTGGTTCGCGAGCTTTGTATTCGCCTGTGACTTGATTGACCACGAGCTGGGAATCGTTGCAGATGATAATATGCTTGCCTTTCACTTCTTTGGCTAGAGCCTGCCCGGCTATTAACGCCTCATACTCCGCTTCATTGTTGGATGCCGCGAACTCGAAGTGTAGTGCGTACTCCAATTTTGTGCCGCTTGGGCCGTATAGAACGATTCCGGCTCTGCTGCTCTACTAGTTTGATGAGCCATCTACGTTAAGGATCCAGGGCTCCTCATCCCATTCGCGCTTGGCCTAACTGGGAGAGATGCTGCACTGGTTGCTACCTCATGGTGCTTGATCTCAACCGGCCTGGGAGCTTCGGGCTCGCCCGAGCTGGGGGCCTCGTGCTCGACCGGCCTGGGGACTTCGAAGCCAAAAGTGCATTACACGACGAAGTCTGCTAAGGCTTGGGCCTTGATAGCAGTTCGCAGATTGTATTGGAGATCGTACTCGCTGAGCTCAATGGCCCACTTTGTCAGTCTACCTGAGACCTCGGGCTTGAGTAGAACTTGCCTTAGAGGTTTGTTGGTGAGGACGATGACAGTGTGAGTTTGGAAGTATGGATGGAGCTTCCGGGCTACAATGACTAGTGCATAGGCCAGCTTTTCTATCTCTAGATATCTCGTCTCTGCTCCCTACAATACCTTACTAACATAGTAGATAGGTCGTTGGACCCGATTTACCTCTTTTATTAGTACCGATCTGACCACCTCGTCACTTGCCGAGAGGTACAACTCTAAAACATCGCCCTCCTCGGGCCGGGTTAAGACGGTATACTAGCGAGGTACTTTTTGAGCTCGTCAAACGCGAGCTGGTAATCTTCGATCCATTCAAACCCATTGCTTTTGATTGCTTTAAAGAAAGGTAGGCAGCGGTCTGCCGACTTGGACATGAAGCGGCTCAGAGCAACTATTTGGCCATTCAGCTTTTTAACCTCCTTCAGTTTTCCGGGGTGGTCTCATGTCTAGGATGGCCTTTATTTTGTCCGGGTTGGCTTCAATGCCGCGCCGGTTAACGATGTACCCCAGGAATTTACCCGATGTGACACCAAAGACACACTTATTCGGGTTCAATTTCATGTTAAATCTACGCAAAATTTCAAAAACTGAATGCAAGTCTTGTATTAAATCATGTGAAAATTGGGTCTTGACGACTATGTCATCTACATAACATTCTATTTTTCTGCCAATGAATGACTCAAATAATTTATTTACATGTCTCTGAAAGGTTGCCCCAGCATTTTTCAACCCGAAGGGCATGACCTTGTAACAGTGCAGGCCGAGCTCGGTTATGAAGGCAGTCTTTTCTTCACCGGATGGGTCCATCCTGATCTGGTTGTAACCCGAATAGGCATCTATAAAACTCAACAACTCATGCTCTGAAGTCGCGTCCTCCAGATGATCAATCCTGGGGAGTGGGAATCAGTCCTTTGGGCAGGCTCGGTTCAGGTCGGTGTAGTCGTTGCACATGCGCCATTTACCGTTAGCCTTCTTTACCAAAATGGGGTTGGCTACCCAGCTCAGGTAATGGACTTCCTTGATAAAATAGGCTGCGAGGAGCTTCCCAACTTCCTCGTCGACTGCCCTCCATCGCTGTGGGACTAGGTTGCGTTTCTTCTGTCTAACGGGCCTAACTACAGGATCAGTATTAAGCTTACGAGTTATGATGCTAGGGTCTATACCGGGCATTTCTGCCACGGACCATGCAAAAACATCTAAATTTTCAAGTAGGAAGCGTACCAGTTTAGATCACAGCGGCTCCTTAATGGAAGCGTCGGTTTGAAGTGTCCAGGCTGGGTCCTTCGTCGATGCCGAGATGGAGACAGTCTCTTTCGTGGGCGCAACTCGCTCCTCGCACTGCTCCGTAGGTCGTTCCAACTCGAGGTCGTCGGCCACCTTGGCTTTCCCTTTGAGGGCGGCGACGTAGCATTTGCGAGACTCAAGCTGGTCACCTCACGCTATCCCGATTCCGAAGTATGTGGGGAACTTCATTGCCAAGTAGTAAGTGAAGACCACTGCGTGTAGGGCATGGGTGATCGGCCGACCTACTATGGCATTGTACGGGGAGGGGGTTGCAACCACTAAGAAGTCATGGTTGAGCCTCACTATGCTAGGCCAAGTGCCGACTTCCACAGGTACTGTAATCCTTGCTAGGGACCTGACTTCCTCACCACTGAAGCCTACTAGGGGAGTATTTGCGGACTTCAAGTCGCTTTTTTGGAGCTGAAGTTGGTCGAAGGCTGCTTTGAAGAGGATATCTGCTGAGCTACCCGAGTCGATGAGGACACGCCTAACTTCAAAGTCGTTGATCTTTACCTTTATGACGAGTGCGTCATCATGGGGGTAGTGGACCCCACATGCGTCATCCTCTGTGAAGAAGATCGGGTCTTCCACCCTTGGCCGCTTTGGGGGGTTCTGTTCTTCCTTGGCGGCCTCGCGAGCTGATGTCCGAGCTGCAGTTGAGGTGCAGTCTGCCACAATTGAACCTCCGACAATCACGTGGATGGTCCCCCGAATTGGTCTCTCTTCCGAGGGCTGCCTCTGCGGTTGCTCTACCTGCCTGCTGGATTCGGGAGCATCTCTATTCTGCTCCCCCTACCGACCTACTTTATTATTACTATTATTTTGTACAAAATTTTTCAAGTATCCACGACGGATGAGCTCCTCTATCTCGTCGCAGAGGTTTTTATAATTTTCGGTGCTATTACCGTGGTCTTTGTGGAAACTACAATACAAATTTTTATCCTTACACTAGGATCAGCCTTCAGCCGAGGTGGCCACTTCACATATGGGGTGTCCTTGATCGCCATAAGGATTTCGGCCCGCTTCGCGTTTAGGGGCGTGTAGTCTCCGCCCTTTCTACTACTGGAGCTCGGAAAGGCTGATTCGGCCTTGCCCCCCGAGCTTGGTCCTTCTTCTTCTTGCTATTGCCTTGAGTTGGCAGCTCCGTTTCCCTTTTCCTTTTCTCGAGGGCCTGCTCGCCCTTCTGGTTGATCTCTTCCTCCGTCCCTATAAACCGATCCACGAGCTTGAGG
The DNA here is from genome assembly GCF_000365185.1 of Nelumbo nucifera. The sequence goes on from NW_010729203.1 coordinate 186,585, forward strand.
AACTCGGTCACGGTCTTGGGTTGATTGACAACCACGTGCCACTTGAATTCTTTATGGGTAATGCCTCACTTGGCTGTGGTGAGACGAACTGCGGGGTCCAGATCGGGTATTTGTAAACAAGCGTCATTGAACCGCTTGATGTTACTCTAGATGGACTCCCCTTCCTTCTAAACTATGCCGAGGAGGCTTTCTTGAGTTCTTGGGCATCTCTTGCTGGTGACAAAATGGGAGGTGAAGACTTGCACAAGCTGTGCCTAACTTCTTACCGATCTGGGCGCAAGATTTCGTACCATGTGCGGGCCACTCCTTTGAAAGTGGTGGAGAAGGCCACACACATACAGGATTCACTGGCTCTTGCCAGGTGCATATAGGACTGGAAGGCATCCACATGATCATTCGGATTGAAGGATCCATCATACTTATCCAGTGGAGGGAGCTTGAAGTCCTTTGGCATGGGGATAACAAGAAGTTCTGGCGACAGAGGGGAGGGAACTGAAAGGAGAGGAGTAGCTTTTACTTCATCTGAGCTTACCTCCTCCTTACCCCTGAGCTCGGGCAAGACGCGAGTAGCATTTCGGCGAGCTCGTCGGTGCCTTTGCTACTGCTTTGTCGGCTCGGCGTTGGTGCTGCTTGCTTCAGTATTACCGAGCTCGATGGGCTCAGACTGCTGATGATAGCTGTGAACCGAAGGGCCTTGCTTGTAATCTACGGCTATGACCTCGAACTGGTTTTCTGCGAGCGGGAGCTCGAACTGAGAGTGCTGAGGTGATGCGGGCCTGACCAGCTGGGAGGCCCCTGACCTTCCTGCAGGCTGTGAGGCGGGGGTGACTGGTCTCTCCTTCCTGCCGTGGGACGAGGCTTGGCTTTTGGAAGGATTCTGGGTTTGAGAGGTCTCTCCCTGGCGAGGACGTTCGCTCCGGCGGGAGGGCTTGTCTTGCTTCGAGGCCGGATGTCGAGGGGGAAGTGGCTGTTGGGCCTGAGGCAGTGAAGGGAACTGCTGTTGGTATTGGTACTGAGAAACTTGATGCAGCACTTGCTGCTGGTAGAGTTGAAACTGCTGGAATTGTTGCATTTGAGCTTGCATGGCTCACATGCACTGCACCAAGTCTTCGAGCTGGCCTTGGTTGCTCACTGGGGGAACAACGGAAGGTTCAGTGAAGGTTGCTCCAACCGTTGAAGGGAGTGGAGTGCTCATAGGTGCCACTGTGTGAGGCACGTTCAAGCTGGGAACTCCATCCACAGAGAGGGGGATGGTGAACTGTCCAATGTAGACAGTTGGGAGCTGGGGTTGCTCCCCTGAAGTGTTCTAGTCACCACGTCTGGCATTACTAGAGGAAGCCATGAATGCTGAGTTCTTAGAGAGAGTTGCAGAGATTAGAGGAAGGATTTTTGAAGCGTTTCCCACAAACGACGCCAAATGATGCAACGCAATCCGGGCACTCCTAGCTGGCAGTCAACTGGCTCCTTGCTGGCGACGGACGGTACCTGAGAAGAAGACGGTGAAGGATTCCCGGGGGACTTGTCCGGTGGGAATACTCTAATGCTTAAGTTAGAACACTTGAAAGAGCGATAAGGAATGCAAAGAGAGCTAAGAGTGCAGGTAGCGCTAGATCAATGAAAGTTCGAGATTAACTCAAGATACCTTTTCCCCTTCGAACATGGAGCTCTTAAATATGGGCATTCTTGTCAAATCGGGCGTAACCGCCACTGGACCTTTGTCACGGTTGTTATTTGCTAGGGCTGCACAGGTAACCGTTGCAGAGTACTACCCAATCGGATGAGTGACACGTCTCGGAAAGACAGACACGCCACCACCTATCGAGAGACGTGGGTGCAATCTGTCGGGCTTGCAGGGACTGCGCCGTCAGTCAGGAGACGTGATGCAGTCTGATGGGTACGGTCTTGTTGGATAGAAGCTTCCTAAAAATGTCACGTCGCTTAGTAGTGAGCTGCCTTCTAGCGAGCTATCTTGTTACGAGCTATCCTGTTACGAGCTGCCTTGTAGCGAGCTCCTAGAGGTACTTCGAGGTGATTCCGCCTGAGGTTGCCTTTGGGGCAGTTCTCCTGCCTAGGTATTGGAGCGAGCTGGGATAGACTTGTCTTGGAGTATTCCCTTTCAATACATCGGGGGTCCTCGAGCTCGCGCTGTAGCGAGCTCATCCTGTGGCGAGCTGTAATGTAGTGAGCTGTCTTGCGAGCTCGTCACTTAGTTGCAGCCAGGCTGTTATGCTGAGCTATCGCTTGTGTTGAGTCACGTCCACGTGTAACATTCTCAGGAGGTCGGGTGAAATCACCCTCCATCAGAACCATTTTGACCGTTGGTTTTCGGGCCAATTGTTCAACCACCCAATCTAAACAAATGATTCATTGCAATTTAAAAAATAAACAAGAATTAAAACAAAAATTGGCCAAAACCATTGTCCAGATTGAACGGATTGACGATTTTACCACCCAAGTCAACGGGTTGTTGACTAAATCAACAATTTTTGGCAAAGGACCGGTTTAGGGGTGAAATAGAACCAGTTGTCCAGACGGTTTTCTGAGCTGAATGGTTCGACTATTCAGGTCAACAATGGTTCAAAAACCATAACTATTTAAGCCTTGTTCACATCTCAGTAAATGATGTATCCGGTAAATGAATTTTATCTAGACAAAGTGTTTCTTGGAAAACCCTTATCTAGATAGGAACAACTTACTTGTGTTCTTTTATTCCCCATGTAAAAGGTGTATACTGACTAATGAGGGGTGATTTGGCTCGACCTAGTGAGCAGAGGACACGTGGACGTGACTTGCCAGCTAGATTGTGAATCAACATTCATCGCCACCTCAGCACCACCTACCACCTTGGCGGGCCAAGCCACTTCGGGTATCTCGGGCACCTTGGCGATGACCAAGGTCTAAGTAGCTCAGGATTGCCTAAGTTATTGAGGTGACACGTCAAAATTCTAGAAGCTTGCTAACTATCTCCGAGCTCTTCGGGATCACGCCACACGACTGGGGGACTAATCCTTATCTTGCCCGAATCGGACGAACATGATAGGCCTTATTGGCTAGCACGTTATCCACCTCCCAGGGCGGAACGGACTCCTGACGGAGTGGGCCGAGGATCTCGGATGTGTTTTGTGAGACCTACGACAATCCAATTATATAAAGGCATTAACCCCTAAGATCCAGGTACGCGCGATTTGGTGCATTTTAGCTCTCATATTCACTTACTTTAAGCTTTGAATCAACTCAATACTAACTTAAGCATTGGAATGACCATGCCGGGTTAGCCACCCTGGGTTCTCTGAGCATTTCTTCCTTGCAATTCAACCGGCCAACTAGGCGAACTACTGTCCAGTTAGGAGCCACTAGATCGCACATCATCAATGACCATTTGCCCCAAAAAAAAGGGTAATACTATTGAGGGGACAATATTTTTCCATCACGTATTAGTGATTTTCGATGTGCATGGGTAAATAGTTTACGCAAATATGAGGAGAGTATTACTTCCTCAAATAATAAGCCACTTGGGAACCATTCTTTTTCATGAGACCCACTAATACCAAAAAACTAACATGGATATATTTCTTTTGGTACTTACCAACTTCCCACCCCCACTTCCCGGAAAACAAACGAAGCTAACCTCTCACCATGAACCCCACATGTATCTTATAACTAACATATTGAGAGTGTTATCATTGATTTTACATGAGTTCACATCTGCCCCCCATAGAACACGCCATAAAACATCCCACATGCACATCTCAGCGTGCATTAAGAATATTTCCCATACTTGTCATTTGGAGATGTTCTCAATACACGATAGGGATGTGTTGTGGGACTTTTTTGAGGCGCATTCTATGGAGGGCAGATGTGACTTCATTCTATAGTCCACTTCACAGCCATGCGTTCAGCTAACCCGAGCCCATACTAAGCATGTAAGTATCAATTTAATATCTTACACCTGTGGTTTATATGCTCTTTTTTTTTTTATTTTCATTTGGAAGTAAACCCATGCAATGTATGGTTTTTGGATTGGTAAATTAGGATTGGCCTTGCACTTGGCATTTGGGTTGATCTTAAGCTTTATTAAACAACTCATCCAATATATACCCCGGCATTAGAAAGGGGTTTAAAGAGATTTAATAATAAACAAGGGATTTGATGAGGTAGGGAGATGTTTCAATCATTGATTATTGGAGAAAGAGAGGGAGAGGGGAGAAAGAAAAATTTTAAGAATGATTTTATATAAAAATATAAGAATGTATTATATATTATAATATATATATATATATAATATAAAAATATTTTTATTTTTGAGCTTTCAATCTGATTTCAAGCTCATCGATTATTTAATTGAGCTAAGCTCAAACCATGAAATAGAGTTCAAATCAAACTCAAACCTAATAGTATTTTAGTTGAATCGAGCTAAGACATGAAGAAATTTGGCTCAACTTGACTCGATTGCCCCTCTAATGTGGTTCACATATTTGTGTTTGCAACACATCCTGATGCTCCCAAAAGGAAAAGGGCACTTAGTGACTTACCACTTGGAATTAGAAAAATTTTCAAGTTTTTCTGCTCACTATTGCTTCTTAACAATAGATAACCTGGTGAAATATAGAAAATTAAAAGGAAAATTATTGACTTGTTTAAATTAAATAAGGAGAACAAAGTTTAAAATTTTACAAGTTTTGGTGGACAACGCAAATTTTGTATCAAAAACTTATGCAAAATTTGTACCACTTTCTTTCTACCTCAATTCTCTATCGAATCTAAATTTATTCTAGAGCATTTCTCACACCAGTTTCATAACACTTTGTAATTGTACATTGGAAACATCTCTGGTATTTGCATATTATCATTCATGAGAGATGTTACCAGCGCATGGCTGCAACGTGCTATATAAGGTTGGTGTGAGGAAGTCCAATCAAACAAACCCTCTTATTTCCATTATTTCATATCATATATATAAAAAGTAGGGAGGCCACTTCATTTTACTTCTTATTTCTTATAATCAAATAAGTGGAAGTCCAGTAAGCTATTTGCACATTTACACAGTGCAAAGAAACTTCGTACCGCAAACACAAACTGAGCAGTTTCAGGAAAAAGATGTTTGGTCCAAACACTTTTGTTTTCTTAGTAGATATCAAATCTGATTTTTCAGGTGTTTTGAGACGTGACGATTTGAAAAAGAGGAAAACGATAAAAGTTCCCCTCTCACCAAACATGTCCTTTATCGTTTAGCCTTGTTATTTGAGTGACTAGACCAAGTAGTAGGGTTGGGCATTGGTCTGGGCCGGTCCAATCTGACCCAAGGAAACTGCGATTGGGCCTGGCCAAAAAGCAAGCCCAAGTTCTTAGCCCTTGGTAAGCTGTCGATACTTCATGTTATCATGTAATTCAAAGTTAATTTCTCTTAAGGTCATCTAATAAATTATTTGGATAAATGCATTTATTTGTATAAATATTTTTTGAAAAACATTTATCTAGATAAGAGTACTTATTAATGCTTTTTTATTTTTCATGTTAATAATGATTTATTAAAAAAAAGGACATTATTGAAGGGATAATATTATCTCACCACACATTAGTGATTTTCAATATGCATCAGTAACTAATTTATCCAACTATGAGGAGATTTACTTCTTCAGTAAATGAATCACTTGAGAATTGTTCTTTTTCATAAAACCTACTAATACTAAAAACGAATGTAGATTTATTTCTTCCCACTTCCCAAAAAACAAACCGGCCTAACCATTAACATGGTACTATTACACTCATTTGGTTTAAATTTGGGTTGGCCCAACCCTGGCCTAAGGCCCAAAATATGAGTTGGGGTTAGATGACCTGGCTTACTTCAGCCCCAAACTCGGCTCAACCTGATGCCCAGCTTGATCATTGAACAAAGGGACGGGACACGTGGCATGTTTGAGGGTGGCTAGATACATTCGGGATCTCGTGTCCCCCCTTCCCCAGGCCTATAATAAGGACAAAGAAATATTGTCGCTTTTGGATTTTTTCAGTCGCGTGGCCAAACGGGACCGTGGCACTGGTATCGTCCAAGCGAAAAGACAGTTGCAGTACAGAAAACACAGAAGCATCCACTTTGGCCTGACAAGCTTTCCTATTCGTTCTCAGAGGATGTAAATGAAAAATCTACTCGTTTGCCGGCCCATCAGAAATTTCAAATCTCTGGAAGTGAAAATTCACCTAACCCACTAGCAAACCAAGCAGAAGAAAAAGGAACAAGGCATATAGAGGAGGAGGAAGGGGGAGTGAAGACGAAGAAGAAGAACTAGAAGACTAAGCCGAGAGCGAGAGCATGAGCATTTCGCCTTGGACTTCAGGTGGGTGTTTCTCCTTTTACTTTTTCTTGTTAAATTTCAGGAACTACAACTTTCTCTCAACCATTTTATTCCAGTTAAGCTTTATTTTCACTGAAAAGTAAATGATTCAGAAATGGTGGTTGATGGTGATCGTGCTTGTTGTAATAGCACTCTTGCAAAGCCATCCAATTCCTCGTTCAGTTTTTTTAATTAATTAATTTATTTTTATCTAGAAGGGTTTCCTTCTATCGGTCCCGTCATTTCACAGCGGTAAGAAATGGGTTTTCTAGGGGCCTGCTGGCAATTTGACAGAAGCTATTAACACCCACAAAGCAGTCCTTGTCACTGGATCCCGCCCAATCTCTCTCTCTCTCTCCTTTTTTATCCTTTTTGTTTGTTTTTTTGTAATTGTGGAGGAAAGGAGGGGGGGGGGGTTTCAAAAAATCCTGCTTAGGCATGCTCAATTTGGTGCAATCTTGGGAAGGAGAGTGTGCAACATAAAGCTGCATAATGTTCAACTTTCTACAGCGTAAAATTGCTTCTTTCGGCACCCGACAGAGAACTGTTCGGGCTTTCATTTCGCAAAAAAAAAAAAAAGAACAAAAAAAAGGTTGATTTGGTCAAGTTAAGGTGTAACTATGTCTGACGAAGTCTTAAGTCTACAACTTGCCCTAGGGTGAACTGAACTAAAAACAGCTGAAGCTGCAACCGGAGCATTAAAATGTGCAACACAGAGCTGCATGATCCTCATTTACCTTTACATATCTAATTGCATAAAATTTTACATGGGTTCAGGTGTGGGTATCGAATATGGGTATGTATATATATAGGAGTTGAATCTATTTGATCCCAAACTTTCGGGATATGAGAAATCGGATAAAATTCGTTCATCCATCGCTATAACCATTTAGATATATCATAGATAGGACAATACATGTCTTGTTTTAAATCATGCATGCCAACCATATTTAACATTTTTGATGCATTCTGTTATAGACATCTAAAATGAGGAAGTATTAATAACAAATACAATAATCTGGGAAGAATCCATGACCATTCTCTTTGTGAGGGATGAAGAGTTTGCATTAGAAGATGAGCATCCGCCACTCTTAAATTATGCAATTGATTTGGCATCTGAATTTATGTATCCAAGGAGGCTCTTTGTCTTCATATTTCATAATTGTGATTGGTGGAAACATGTCTTACTTGAAGAAGAGGACAGAGGAAGTTTGAGAAGGGTGTGGCCAAATGAGTGAGAGATGGAAGTAGATCGAAATGAGGAGTTTCTCTTAGTGTTTTAAAACAGTGCACCTCAGGTGTTCTTAGGTTCACAGATGAGGCTCATTTTCTGGGGTTCACCTTTGTGAACCTGGGTGCACCTCATTTGGTTTGTTGCTATTTTTTTTTAATGAATTAACCTTGATTTTGATGTTTATGTAATTTACTGTGCTGTAAGTGTACCTACAACAATTAGAGTTTATACAGTTTTAGCCTATATAGGACTTAAATGTACAAGGCTGTAACCTTTGTGTTAATGAAACAGTGCTTTAACTAATTGACCTAGTACTTTTTTTTTTTTAAAAAGGAGAGATTCCCTCAAAATCAATTGAACTAATGCTATTTTTTTATTCCAAAAGTGGTTCCTCATCTCCCTCAGGCATGAACTTTGCTTGCATTGTGCTTCAGGCTCTAGAAACACTTTGCATTTTAGTTGCACTTTTCACTCTGAAAACACTGAATTCTTGGGTGTTTGTTTGCTTTTGACCTAGGAGCTTGATGGAGTATTATTTTGTTAGCTGCTGAGCAAAGTTCAAAATTTTGTCATGTATGTGACCCACTGATACGCTAAACTAGGGGGTTTTGGGGATTTGACCTATTTCAGGGGGGTAGAGGGGCCTAAAACCCATCCCCTGACCTATTTTTGAAAAAAAAATTAAAAAAAATAGATGGGCACAAGGTTTAAAGTACCAATACACCCCTTGCGCCATATCGGGGTGTATTGATTGATACTTTGAACCTTGTTGCTGAGTTATTTTGGGGGTGTTCAACAATGTGAATAGTTTTTTTTTCTAAAACCAAAACAACTGCCTTGTCAGTATGATCATTACACCTTTGCTGATGTGACTTTTTCTGGGTTGCTCTTTGGTGGCTGTATCCTCCCTGGGGTGTTGTAAGTTCATAGCTTGATTCATTTTGGGGATGACAAGGTGTCTGAAGGGTGATGTTTTTGTATAACATGATCATTGTATGGGATTCTGGGTTGACAAGGTGTCTGTTTCTTTTTTGTGATTCTTTTTGCTCTATTTTTCCTGGCCACTTCACCTGTAGATTTCTTTTATATCGCTTCTTCTTTCTTCTGTAATTTACTGTCAGAAAGAAACCCACATTGTATGAGGTTGAAGGGGCATTTTTGGTTGAGCAGGTAAGTTTCATGCTTCACCGCTGATTGTAATGTTTTGTCTTAACAACATTAGTTAATAGTTTATGTTGGTTGTGTGCCCAATTAAGTGGATACACACCCAATCCATCAAAGCTGGTGGTGAAATGATGGATGTGGATTTGGTGTATCCAACATGTATTTCATACTAATACCCATGTCGAATTATGTCAAACATGGGGTGCAAGGGCAAATGATGATTTGGGGTATAGAATATTCTATCTCAACCTAGCGACATTCTTTCGAGCACTTACTGACCTGAATTTGGTTTTACAATCATACCAATGACACATTGACACTGTTATGTATGCTGTGCCCTTAGTATATGTCATTCAGCTATTTATATGTTTGCTGTGCAGGCTGATGTAACAAATAGGATGGCTAGCAATGGCAAGAAGCAAGAATCTAGGAGGCAAGCATCTAGAGATCTAGCTGTGTTACCAGATCAGCCACCTGATGAAAGGTTGGTTAGCTATTTAAAATGTCATTATTATTGCAGTTATTCAAAGCTTAAACCAGTTCTTCAATGCTAAGACAGTACCATTCCTAATGCTCATGGGAAGAAATCATTCACATTTCCATTAGAAGGCACATCTCTGGAGCTAGCTGTGTCACCAGATCAGCCACCTGACACAAGGTTGGTTGGATGCTTAAATGGTAATGTTGTTCCAGTTATTTGAAGTTAAGCCAGTTCTTTGATGCTGACACAGTCCTACCAGCAATGTTCATGAGAAGAAAGCATCATCCTTATCCCCATCTGAAGGAACATCTATGGAGTTAGTTGTGGGCATTGTAGCACCAGACCAGCCACCCGAAACAAGGTTGATTGGTTATCTAAAGTATCTAAAGCATTTCTATTATTCTAGTTTTTCTTTTAATTCTTAAGCCAGTTATTTGATGCCAATGCAGCCCAACCTGCAATTCTTTTGGGAAGAAAGCATCCTTATCCCCATCTGATTCTACATCATCTCAATTGCCTCCACGTCCTTTGAATTCTTGGGTATTGTTTAGGTAATTAGAAGTTCTGAATGTCCAATTGGTACACTTTTTCTGAGGCTATACGTGTCATATTGCCATGGTGACACTGGTACCATTGACAAATTTCCTTCAATATTGCAGTCGGGACTTTATAAAGTCTTACAAGGCCGATCACCCTGAGATCCATGGCCTTAGAAGTGTATGTATATCACTTTTCTACACTAAATTCATCAGCGTTAGATTTTTTTTTATTCTTGTAATTCAAAATTCAATTGTATGTTGTAGGCCACCATGGCAGCTGCAGAGGCATGGAAAGCGATGTCTCTAGAGGAGAAATCATCATACAATAACCAGGCTAAGGATGCTTGGGAACAATACAAAAGCAAAACCCCCCGACCTCCCTCACCCCCTAAGTCAAAGAGAGAGGTAAAATAATAAAAGCTGAAATCTTTGTTCTTGTACTTCTGTGTTCTGCTATGCTTTATTTTATGCTAATGAAACTGATCTATTTCAGATACTGCAAACAAGATGTTCCCCTGGTCGTTTCTTGAGTGTTCTTAAGAAGCTCACTGTTGAGCAAAAGGTGGCAGTTGAGAATGTGGGCTTTGGCAGCCTGCTTGGCATTAGATGTGAGACATTACGTCGTGGACTTTGTCAGTGGCTTCTTGAGAGGTTTGATCCTGCCCGTTGTTGTCTCCACATTGATGGTAAGCGCATCTACATAACAGTGCGTGATGTAGAACTTGTCATGGGATTACCATCATCTGGGCATAAAGTTGTCACTTCTGGGCCTGATGGTGCAATTGCAGAGATGCGTCGTTACTATTCAGCAGCTCCTGATGATGGAGGGAACAGTTCAATTAGTACTGGGATTTCCCTTGGCCTATTGGAGAAACAGTTGGAAACTCAGGAAGCAGGAGATGAGTTTAAGAGGTCGTTTGCCCTCTTTGCATTAGGCACAATCTTATGCCCTACTGCGAAGGGAGAAGCCAGCCCCAAGTTCCTTCATTCATTGAGAAAGACAGATGACATACCTAAATACAATTGGGCACAATTTGTCCTTGATCGGCTACTCCGAGAGACTTCTCGATTTCATCAAGGGAAGCAGCGGGCAGTGGGTGGCTGTCTCTTGTTTCTTAAGGTAATACAATGTTATTAGCCATATGGCTAATTACAAACTGTATCTAACATTCTTGCTTTCTTGCAGTTCTTCTTCTATGAGCACACCACCATTGGTGGTCCAAGCACATTTGTCCCCAACTTAAATGTTCCCCGCTTGTTGGCATGGGGTGAGATGGAGATTTCAGAGAGAGAGAGAAAGTATCGAGAGATTGGTGGATATGATTTTGCAGAGGTATACTAAGACTGGTAGCTGCTGTCTCTGCTATTAGTATATGCTACTACTAATACTACGTCTAGAATCACTACCCCTATGAAGGTCATAAATCCTATCAGCAGCTTACATATAGATGCATAAGCTGCATCCATCAACAACATCAGTAAGCTGAGATGTAACTGATATCAGATAAGGCTGCTGAGATTTTTTTACTCCAGTTGCAGTTTTATTTATATTCAATTGGCATGTCTTTTTTTTTATTTTTTTTTTATTTTGCTATAGGGGGGATAGTCTTTCTAGGCTTATTTGGTTTTCAACCAAAATAATTCATATGATATGATAGCTGGTGAAAGTTAAATTTTGCTGATTTGATATTTCTTCCTACTGGTACTATTAGTTTTACAAGCCTTTTCTGTGGCTATTTAGGTTGTGGTGGAGATGGACATGGGAATTCAGGGCCCAGGCCAGACCAGTCAAGAGGACATCATACCCACAGGCACTGCTGATGTTGGAGTTAGGAGACATCCTACACCTGAGTATGGGGCAATTGATGATGTAATTAACTAATCTTGGTCTAATATTCTTTGTTACATTCTTGTGCATTATTTTATCGGTCATTGCTTTGTGTGGTGGTAAAATCTTGGGCTGACAAGTGTGAGAATGTTACTATGAGTATGAGTGGCCACTTCATGTTAATATGCTGGAGGTTAGCTCTATATCCAGTCCAGCCTGCCCATGACCCTGAATAGCCCAGACCAACATGGGTTAATAGCCTTTTGTTCTTTTGCATTATTTTATGGGTATTTGGTCCATAGAACCTAATTAATATTAATTTGCAGGTATTGGAAAGGCTGAAAAACATTGAGGCTCAAATACAATCACTGAAAGGCCTTGAATCTCAGATACAGGAGCTCAAGGATTTAATATGCAAGAAATTCAATGAGCAACGGTAATTACTTATTCAACAGAACAGCCTTTCATGGTTTCATAACATCATTACACGACCACAGCTGAATGTCGGATGTTGCCCTTGATCCTGCTAAGGTAGCCAAACCATAGATGTGAACTCCAGAAAAATTTTCCCCAACTTCATAATAGAGTGAAACTCCCCCTGGGTACATAACGCTTGGGCCCCTGATTCAAGGGTGTATTTTTGCAATCCAGTTTAAACCTGTTTGGCTAGCTAGGCATCTGTAACCTTTTACTGGTATAAACTCCAAATATAAACTAAACAAGTTGATAGATTCATGCCGAAGTTATCTGCTATAATTGGACTGCATCTGCATGTAAGATGCTTGGCTGTAGCTTGTTGCATATGTAATATGCTACTCACTTTTTGTTAACTAATTTGTAGGCCAAAGAAAAAGCGTCCAAGGAAGGAAAAATAAAGAGGTAGTTGACATCTGTTTGTATTTTTGGTTAATATATGCTTATTTTACCTATAAAAGTGTTTATATTTATTCTACATACAAATCAAAACCAACTTAGTTTGTAACTACAACATTTCTTGCATGCAGTATTATCTGGTATTACCTCAGGCGTCTGGATTTCCTGTCATGTCTTTTTCCTAGAAGGCAGCAGTATTGGGACCTTTGACAGAGAGAAAGATCTTGAGTAAGAAAACATTCTTCATGTTTTTTTCCTTTCCTTATCATTTCCAGCATTAGTTACAATGTCGAAAATGTGCCTTTCAGCATGTTAATTAGGTCCATCAATGATGAGGGAACTCTGGAATAATAGCAGAGTCCATTTTAAGCCATTTTATTGGTCCATCATTAGGATCTCAAAGGCAAGCATGTTATATTGTTGTTGTTGCTATTATTATCACTTGATTGATAACAAGATCAAAGAGATATTGTTATTAGAAATAGAAAGTAGAAGTGAAATTGTCTAGACCACCAGAGAGGGTTAAATAAGACCACAGACAAGCCTCTTGTGGGAGAAAGCAAATAATCAATGTGTACAGGAAGAGATGAAATCTCTTAACAAGAAACAGGAGAGGCAAGAATAGACCAAGATCAGGTTACCTAATAAACATACATGATCCTAGGTGAGTTACTTGGGTATGGACACTTCAAACGGGTACTTATTCCTAGGCAGACTCCTCAATTTTTTGGCATAATATGTTGGCATAATATGTTGGCACAATTAGGAGCCAATCAACATATATAATTATGTTGGCATAATATGTTAAATGGACACTTCAAACGGGTACTTATTCCTAGGCAGACTCCTCAATTTTTTGAGTAAACTCTATTTGTCACCTTGTTCATGTTGTGTCCATGACATATCTGTGTGATGCAGCTAGAAAAAGAGGGCCACATCGGATCCCACTTGGGGCCCAAAGAAAATTAAAAGTGTTGGGTTTGGAACCATTTCCAAACTGACCGGAAGGTGGGTGGACTAGCCGGTTGATGAAGCCTAGGGGACATTAGTGTTGGAGCGTTTTGGCTCATGTGACACTAACATGAATTGAGACCATCTTATAGCGATTGGAGACAACAAATTTGGTCTATTATCTTCTCCAACAGCTACGGGTAGTGTTGGATCAAATGTGGCATCAAGGATGAAGATGCAATGGATTCAGAAAACAGTGGCTGCAACAGATAGGACTTCAAGCAGATCCACAGACGAGTGACCTAATCCAAGGTACAACAGATCCCGAGAGGAGGACAATGAGGTAGGAGATGTGGGTTGGGTTGAATGTAGCTCATTTGATGATGAAGAAACAGAGTCAGAGATAGAGTTATTTGATGACAGTGTTAAGAAGATGGTCTATGCCGATATAGTTTAGGAGATTTTTTATCTTACTCAACTATTTGCGAGGAAAAAATCTCAACAGAGACTGTCCCTTCTTCGACTCTAGTGATAGACAACAGAAATTGTGACATGGCTGAAGTGCAGGATGCTGGATTGGGAAATCAAAGCCTGAATGAAAGGGAACCTGAACCAAATACACTATCTAGGCAGTTTGTCTGTAAGGAGGTAGAGGAGATTGGAGAATCATCAGAGGTTGGACAAGGAAAATCAATTTAGAACAAAGCAACAGATGAGTGAAAGTTGTCAGAAGGTCGATTCGTGACAGGTGAACTTCCCCAATGATTCTCTAATGGGGAGGAAGGATGAGTTCCAGACTGTTGTTCTGGACTCAACAACAGTTTCACCCAAGGCAATGTTTTCACTCGCCCCTCCTGTTGGCCTAGATATAACTTGTGTTCTGGAAACCCAGTTAAATTTTGGGAACATGTATGAATGGGTGACTCACCACTGAAGGAACAATTTCTCTCTCTTCACAATTTGTCTGACCTTAAGGGTGAGCCTGTGTTTTCCTTCTTGCTGCCTTCTAGCTCTACTTTTGGCTTTGCTTGGAATTTGGAAGGGGTGTTCTTGAATCCCTCAGAGTCAGATAGTTGGTTTTGGTGTCTTGCATCCTCTGGTTCTTTTTCCTGTGCCTCCTAGTCCTCGGCCTTGACCCAACCCCCAGACAGCTATGATGCCTTTTCTTGTTAAGGAAGTCTGGAACAAACCTATTCCTCCTAGGTGTTGGTGCTTTTTGTTGGGAAGCTTTCCTAGAAACAATCAATACTTCTGATCTCCTTTAGAGAAAGACAAACTTGGTCCCTTTCTCCTAATCGATGTATCCTTTGTAAGGCCAATGGTGAGACTTTCTACCACTTGTTAATCTCCTGTCCTTTTGTTTATGCTATTTCAGTATGGTTTCTCTTTGTTTGGCAAGTGGACCCCCCTCCCCCACCAAATGTACAAGGCTTGTTTGATCCTACATTTGTCAATTGGAGAAAGAGAAGGGGGAGAATCTTGTGGTGGTGTACAAGAGCAGGTGTTTGCTGGACAATTTGGGAGGAAAGAAACAAATAATTTTTTAAGATAAGGAGAGGACGAGAGAAGCAATCATTGAAAACATTACTTTCGGAGTGGTACAATGGGTAAAACATATGAGCACTTTTGAAGGCATTTCTACTGATGACCTGTTTAGAAAATGTAAGGAGGTAGCTGATTCCTCTCTATATAAAGCTGTCATTAGGCTGACCTGGTCCCCTCCCACTTCCGGGTTTATCATGCTGAATTTTGATAGTAGTAATGAAGGGAACCTGGGTCCTTCAGGCATAGGAAGTGTTTCCAGAATGAAGAGGGAAGAGTTATAGCTCTTTAATTGGGCCCAATAGGTATGGGTGGTTCACCGAGGGTTGAAATCATGGCAGTGATGGAAGGAGTCCAAAAAGCAAAGGAGTTGAACATCAAGATTGATCATTGAAGGAGATTCCAAGTTAGTAGTGAGCTGGTTGCAAAAGGAGTAGGTTGGTTGGTGGAACTACATGAATGAAATAAGGAAATTCAAGTGGGTAACACAAAGTATAGAAGTGAAGCTTCAGTGGGTAAAAAGAAGTGCCAGTTTGTTTTTGCTGATACCTTGGCAAACCAAGGGGTGGGAAGGGATCAACTTTTTTGGGCTGTGTTGTAATTGTGGATTCAGCTGTCTTCTCAGAGAGAGTTAAGAGAGTTTATCTCTCTCTGTAGTGTACTATTGTACTCATTTGTTATTAATGAAATTATTCTATTATTGATAAAAAAAAAGCTCAAGTTAGTTTTACTAATGAAAATAAGTGTAATAATAAAGCGTGTATTTCCTGTTTTTACATCTATTGTTGTAGTCTCAAGGTGGTTAACTTCTCTGGCTCCCCTTGGTTTTGCTTTCTGATGCTTATGTATTTTTCATATTCTTTCACTTTTCATATAAACTTTCCTTAATTCTTAATAGGAAAAAGCACTTCAGTCAATGGTTTTTCCATGCATTTTTTAGGAAAAATATTGGCTAACCATTATGCAAAGTGTTGGCACTGGTTCCCTCTGTTTGAGATCCAAGATAATGTAGATCAGTAGATGCATGGCTCCCTTTCTGTTTGAGATAAAAGGTTGGTTGGTATCTCTCATGGTGGCACTCGATATCACAAAAGGAGCAGTGTTTTGTGATATAGGAGTAAAGAAACGTCAGTGTGAGCATTTCATGATATCGAGTGCCACCATGAGAGATCCAAGTTGGCACTTGTCAGAGTTCTTTGTAGGTTGCAGGAAGTGGAGGCATTTATTCATATTTTTTGTTCAGTAATGGTGCTCTATGGCTTAGTCTTGCCCTACTGAGATTGCAGTAACTTTTAGATGGGTCTCCTGGTGTGGATAGCATTAGCATTCCTTTTATCTAGTGATAACTCCAATTGAATATTAGCTCATGGGATTTTCATGGCTAAATACTTCAATTTCTGCTTGATAGGGGATCATGATTTTTCCCTTTGAAGTTATATGGTGATATCGAGTGCCACCTTGGCACATGTCAGAGTTCTTTGTAGGTTGCAGGAGGTGGAGGCATTTATTCATATTTTTGGTTCAGTAAAGATTGCAATAGCTTAGTCTTGCCCTACCAAAGATTGAAATAGCTTTCAGATGGGCCTCCTGGTTTGGATAGTATTAGCATTCCTTTTATGTAGTGGTGACTCCAATTGAACATTAATTCATGGTAGGGTGTGGGCCAGGTTTAGGTCTATTGAGTTTATAGAGTCTGTTTTATACTCTAAAGCTGAACATCTGACTTGCAGCAAAGAATCAATTCTACCAAAATAGAGCATCTGCCACCACTTTCCATCTCTAGTATTTGTCTCCAAAGATTCACCTGTTACGCTTTCCAAACCCCTCAAAAAACTGCAAAGTGTATTTGACTCCACCTTCAACCTTTTACTACCCCACCATCTTGGGCCTACAAGCCAACATTTCATTTGGCTGATTTGGCACTGTTCTCTGATTCTTGAAAGTTCCCCATACCGAACTATGGGATGAAGGGAAACAGCCCCAGAAAGGGCTAACCATTTAAAAATAATGCAAATAGAAAAACTAACCTGCTGCATGTTCTCATATTCAAGTACTACTTTCTTCTAATGTATTACAACATATTTCTAGTTTCATCATTGTTATAGCTCTAAAAGGGTGTATATATTTATTCATAATACGTTCAATATTTTCTTTGAGCAGGATATCTCATTATCTTTGGACAAAGACACAAGATCCATCTTGAAGTTCAAACAAAATGTTGTATGAAAATTTGGTAAATCAATTTCTTCCACTTTATCTCTCGACAATGCTATCTTTGATGGTGCAAGTACCTTGCAATGGTGGTGATAACACTACTCATGGGGCTAATAGTTAGGCGAACGACCACCAGCCTTATAGAAAAATCTCATGGCATACGTGTATATTGTCATTGCTTGTTTCCTAGAAAACTATGATGTCTTGAGCAACCGTCATGCCTCAGGCTTTGTAAATCAGGAAATGCTGTTGATTTAATGAAAACAATTAGCCCCATGGTTAATTATCTGACACAATTCAGCACCCTATACAGGTCTCTGGGTATCATACAAGGTTTAAAGTATAGAACCTCTCGTTATCAGAATTGTGTTAAAATTGTATGTATGCCATGTTAAAAGAATTGCTAAAATTTTCTAAAATAGTTAGAAGGGATTTGAGAGTCCATAGTTTAACAATGGATGAGACTGAATAGAATGAAATGACATAACAGTATTAATATAATATAACCAGCCCTATATAATTGAGGCAAAGTTTAGATGATGATGATGATGACGACAACTACACAATATGCTTGTGTCGCTAAATTCAGGACCATGAGCTTCTAAAATCTAAATTGGCAAGTTCCGACGTTTCTGTCTAGAGAATGTATTCTATTTTCTATGAAAACCTTGCCGTGAGTGGTTTTCTGGATCCCTGAAACAAAAGTCAAGAACTGTCGACTGATTTTGGTGCTTTTGTTTGAGCTTTGTTTGAATTTGTTTACTTGATTAATGATGATAAAAGCTCTCACGAGTCACGACATGAGTCAAAATCTGTCATTGTCATCAGGCAAAAACCAGAAGCAGAAAATCTCAAAGATCGCCTTTTCCACCCATTAAACGGGATTTCTTGGGCTTTTTACAATTGCATGTAGGTCTGTCAATTGGTTGGTTTATCCGACTGATCGAATCAAATCAAACCGAACCGAACCATTTGCATTGGTTCTGGTTCTAAGGTTTTGTCCCAATTAATAATTGGGTCGGTTCTTATTCTTGCTTGTTCCGAACTGATTCCGATCTCAACTGATTCTTTTGTTAAATATAAAAAGGTTCCTAGTTGGGTCAGATGCAATTGTCCCAATTAATAATCAATGCCCTGACCCAGACCCAAACGATCCAAACCATTGACAGCCTACTTGCATCTTCATCTAGGACTGAAAACGGATCCGATCAAATCAGACAGGCATATCTGAATTTGATTTGTTTACATTTAAATTCGAATTGGATCATAACCCTGGAATAACGAGAAGATTCAAATCGAATTAGGATTATAATTGGATATTAAATAGTATAAGTAAATTGGATTAAAAATGATCAAAATATTATGTATTATTAATAAAAATAAGGGTAAATTATAAAGACCCCACAGTACTATGACTGTGAGACAAAGACCCCCTTCCATTAGCCTTTTGTTCAAAAAGACCGTTACAATATTTTTTAATCCCCATACTACCCTTGTAATAATTAGACGAGAAAAACACTGTTCATCTTCTTGACCTTCCGATACTACACTTCCGTTCCTTCACATTTCTCTTTCTCTCTCCCCCGATCTCTCTTCTTGCCCTTCCCCTTAATTTAATTTAATCCCGATCTCTCTCTCCATTATTGCTTTCTTCAGATCCCGATCTCTCTCTCTCTCTCTCTCTCCATTTGCTTGCTTCCGTAACTAGTTCAAAAGTTTCAACCCGTCCTCAAATGTAGTCGGATAGGTAACTTCCACCACCGTGAAATTGTAGCATTATAGGTTTTGGGCATTCTAGGAGCGCCATAGCTGTTACGACGAAGGTTTTGGAGGTTGGGATTTGCACCAAGAGTAGAAGATGATCACACAACTTGTGATGGACTTTGATTAACAGCGGGAGTGCCATTAGTTGGTTCTATTCTTCTCATCATTAAACCTCCCTGCTTCTGTGACTGTTCATCTTCATCATGGTATACATATGCAAAGCCACCGTGCCAGGTCATATCCATTCCGACCATCTCATCCTCAACCGATATCCTTAGCAAGTTCATCTTATTTAACACATAAAACAGAGAACCCATGGTGGCACTCACCCATCGTTGTGACGAAGGTTCTGGAGGTTGGGATTTGCATCGAGAGCGGCAAATGACCACACAGCTTGTGATGGACTTCGATTAGCAGCAGGAGTGCCATTAGCTGGTTCTATTCTTCTTATCATTAAACCTCCATGCTTCTGTGATTGTTCATCTTTATATGGTATAAAATAGAGGACCCATTCCTGGCCATTTCATCCTTAGCAAATTCATCTTAATTAACACATAAAACACAGGACCCATGGTGGCACTCACCCACCCAACAATCGTCAAAATCTGGATAATTTGAGTAGCTAAGAGCTTTCCACCTCGTCCCATGAACATCCCATATGGCCTCCCTGTGGCTTGGTATACCTCCTGCACATATATGCCCCTTGCAAACATGCTCGTGAATATAAGACCCCAACTTCCATAGCCATTGTGCAATTGCGTAGCCTCCAGTGGGTCATCATATTTGAACTTAGCAAGCTTGTTGCATCCAATCAAGACCTAGGAGGCAATGAAATCGCAGACGATAGCAGCCCATGGCTCCACCATTGTGCAGTTAGAGGTGATTGTCGTGAACCCACCAAGCAATCCATTGCACACATCGGTAATGTTCTAGTGTCCTGAAATCAACCTTTTCTCGAACAGAGTGGTCAGTGTAGCCGTGCAATCGACCAAGCTTATGTTTACAACAGTCCGGTCAAGTAAATGAGGTAAGCGACAAATTGGGTTTCTGTAGCAGCGATAGAAAAAGCCCATTGATACAGGAAGTTACTGTAATCGAACAACTTTGATGGGAACACCTTCATGCCCAAGAAGTGATGGCCGATGAAGCCGTTGGAAGGAGAACCGAAGACAAAGGCAAACTCGAAGAGATAGTAAAATAGACCCTTAGCGGCTACGTCGAGCACGTTGGTGAGCATTATGTTCATAGTGTTCTTGGCTCGAACGGAGAAGAAAAGAAAGGGAAGATGATAAATGGATTTCCTCTGTCCTTTCATTTAGGAGAGTTGGGAGAGAGAAAGAATAAGAGAGGACGGTGAAGGAGGGGAAAAGAAGAGAAGAAAGGGAAACAATAGGTTAAATAGGTTTAAAGAGAAAAAGGGCAAAAAAAGAAAATAGAAAAAATTTAGTAGGGTATTTTGGTAATTTAACGCATTCCATCATCTGACTTAACGGTCAAGAGGGGTCTTTGTTTTATGGTCATACTAGAGGGGGGTCTTTGTCACAGACCCCATAGTACAGGGGGGTCTTTGTAATTTACTCTAAAAATAAACTAAAATGACTTTAAAATTATATTTTATGAACAAAATGAATTGAGTAATTGTATAAAACTTGGAACCTATGACAAATTGGTAAAAAATACATCACTTCATTGATAAATAGAATATAATTTTTAAGTACATATGTTTAAATCGAATTTAATCAGATTGGATATGGGTAGATCCATATTTAATCCAATTATAAACAGATTGAATTTGAATTTAAATTTAGAGATGAAACTTGGATCACCCTTAATGGAATCAAATTTGAATTTTAATTCGAATAATTGCATCCCTATCCTCATCCCCAAATTAAGAACCCAAGTTGCCACTTGCAAGAGCATTCAGTACCACCCAACAGGACTAGGTGCAACTTAAACAATACATGGCGCAAGCAAGATCGGCTTTCATCAGGAAAAATCTATGTCCATACCGTTCTAACAGCCTTTTGCAATTTTGACTGAAGCCCAACTCCGCACATGGCATGGATGCAAATGCAATTAGGGACGTCAGACTCAGGACGGTGAACCTGATACGCAGTTGCTTCCAACGCAAACCCACCCCACTTGAATTAAAGGAAGAGGGAAACCAATATACGCAACCAAGGCCATTTTTGTTTAGCACATGTTTCAATGTTACAATTAGTCGGTTTTGACACATTGACCTTAACCCGAACATGACCCGAAAGGCTGAAACCCGATTAAGGTTGATCCGACCCTAACCCATAAGGCCGGGCTAATGTGCGGGTTTACCCCACCCACTGACATGGTTTGGTATAGTCCACAACATGAAGACGCGTTGGCACACACACGTTGCAGAGAAGATTTTCATTTAGAGGAGATTGTGAATGCAGCCTCTTATGTACCGTTGTTGTTTTTTCTTTTAACAAATTTACCTGGCGGGAATTTCACAAGACTTGGTAGCACAGCACTACACCTTTCAAGCCTCTTAGAAAGCAATTGGGCTGGTTGAAGATTCAACTAAGCTGATTCAACTGCTTTGAAATGCTTTGATAAGCTATTAAAAGATGCTGCAGGGGATAGTTGAAAAAGTGACTGAAACAGGTTTGGTCTCTCTCGATTTTTCACTCAATAGAGTTTTATAGGCTTCTTTGTGTGGGGCCCATCTCAGAAAGCCGTAAGGAAGCTGCTTCTCCTTTCATTTACTTAAAAAAGCTAGAAGCTGCTGCACTTCAGCCTTCCCAGATGGGCAAGAACTGGGACTAAAGCATAACTTACCGACATATCCAACCATAAGATGATTCTTTCTCTGGTTATTAGTCTTTGATATATACACTATTATTAAGTATGCATGTGTTTTGTAGGTAGCATTTTTTTGATGAAGATGATAGTAAATAATATGTTTTCAAAATAATTTTATATTTTTATTCTTATTTGTCACACTTATTTTTATTTAATATGATGAATATATGATATTTAAGACCTGGTCTATAGGTATATAATGGTCACTAAGACCTTTAGAGTACAAAATGTGTCAAACCAACACTACACAAACGCTTGCGATGAATGCAGAAGCCATCGCACGATTGTGATGAATTCATCACAGATCCACGATTGCGATGAACTCACACCCAAGACAGGTCACGATGAACTTTGGCTAGTACGAATCTGCGATAAAGCTAAGACATGCGGATTTGCGATGAACCCAAACATGCGTAAAACTGCAATGAACCCAACACCATCACAGAACCATGAAATCACGGTAGAACGGGAATAGATACCGGTTACACGTATGTCTTTAAGTTACGCATGTGAGTTTAATGAAAGTACGCCCGCCAAACAATGACGTCACCCGTGCCACATCAGCACAATAGGGTCACGAACGGAGAGAATTCATGAGGGATAGGATTCTCTAATAATGATCCCTTAATAAAACCTCCTTTCCTGAGAGATCCTCTTCCCTAACAGGAAAGAACTCCTTCCTTGATGGCCTTAACCCTCTCTATAAAAGGGGGAGAGCAATTCTTCTCTAGAGAGAGACAACACAATCACAATCCAGACCTAGGGTTTCTCAAGAGGTTTTCTTTCTCTCTCCCTCTCATCTCTTTCTTCTCTTCTGCACCTCCTCTCATTTTGGCCGCCATCTTCGGACCTTCGGAGACTGACTGATTGCCAGGAGTCTACGGTGATTACACAATTTATCACTATCATCGCGATGAACCCATAACACACTAAGCAAAGTCGTGATAAACCCGCTGACCATCAAGTCCGGTGAGTACCTGAACTGGAACAGGCTTAAGAGAGATTCACCCAAAACGCCTAAGCACACTTAAGTGTGCGATGAACCCACAGTTTGTGAACCCACTTCGAATGACAGGTTGGAGAGTGTAGTAGGCTGAGACCACGCGAGGCCTATGCATGTCCAAACACGCAAGCTCATGATAGCAATGCACTCTGCAAATCACCATGAGGCATTGATGAATACTGCCCTTCGAATAGTGGCGTCATCTTCTCCATGTAGGACTAGTCTTGTTGCGTAAAAAGGTAGCAGCACACGTGAGCAATGAGGGATCTCAAGGATAAGGAAAGCCAATCCTTGGAAAGATCCTCATGATACATGTGGTGAAACCCTATTAACGCATCTAATGATTGCCGACGAACAATATATTCCCTTCCCCGATATGGAGCGGAGGTCCTCATCTCCTGCCTTTTAGGATCTCAGTATCTTCTTCATAAATAGAGGGTCCTCCTCACGTCAGACATCACCGAATCCTAAGCATTTCGCTGCTGATACCCTCGAGTCCCTACAACCCTCTCATTTTCCTAATCCCATACCAAAAAAGGCTTTCGCTCCCCTTGGAGGCTCTCCTTCATCTTTCAAAGAGACCACCCTTCAACCTAGCCTTACACCTCAGTCCTACATGGTCAAATATTTTCTACATAGTTTATATATTTTTTGTGTTTTTTTATTTTTATTATTTATTTATGACACTACGGGTTGATACATTTTATGTAAAAGGTTTAATTGTTAATATACCACTAAATAGTAAAAACAATTTCACTTTTGGGCTAGTTTTAAATTTTGTATTTTATTTTCATCATTAATAAAAAGTTTAAAACAAATTTTGTTTATTGTGTTTAATTTTTCGAATGATTAATATAAAACATTAGAGATGTGTCCAAATGTTTTGTTGAATTCCTATATTTTCATATTTTTGTATTTTTATTTTTTAATTTTTATTATGTAATTATGAGGACTAGGATTGACACATATAACCCAAAAGGTTGAATTGTTGACCTGCCACTAGGAAAATGATTTCATTTTTGGATCGATTTAAAATTTTATATTTTATTTCCAACATCAATAAAACAACCATTATTTATCATACTTGTTTTTATTTGATATGATTATTTAATATAAAATATTAAATAAGTGCCTAAATGTTTTTTTTTGCAAATTACTATATAATTATTGTAAGTACATGGAATTAACCACTACGGTGAAAGACATGTCCAGTGTTAGAACATAGATGCAATCATGTGTCTATGAACCAGAATTGCAAACACATAGTGTGCAACAACACCAAAATCTGTGATAATGCTTACGATATTGTAGTTCCCTTCTAGTAGCAATAATATAACGCACATTCGCAGAAAACACCCTTGCGATGACAACAATGAAGTTAGAATACTGCATTGAGGTGTTAAAACATTGGAATCGTAGTGCAGATCTACGATTACAATCGATACTCTTGTGCCACAGCACTGTGATACTCTCGCATCGCGGCACTTGCGATGCTGCTCTCAAATACTTAGACACCCTCACAAGAGGAGTCACATCGCATGACAACGAGCAAGCATCTAGAAGGAGTTGTAGCCACAAATGTGCTCACATGCAGACTCCAAAGATGGGAATTCCCGACCCCAAGAGATTCTCATGGACATGTAGCGAAATCTAAGTCTCTTACTTGTTTAATACCTAACGAGTTTTAACCACCTTCCCACAATGGGAGAGTTTCCTTTGTCTCCTCTTCACTTTCCTCTGAGACCCTGGTCATTTGTCTATATAAGTATGAGAGAAGTCTTCCAAGAGGAGAGAGACCCTCTTGGACTCCACGTAAGACACCCTAGGGTTTTTCCTGCAACTAGCTTTCTCTTCTTCTCTTCATCGCCGTTCTCTCCGGACCTTTGGAGATTTGACCGACCACCAACTAAAGTCTACGACACTAATTAATACGTAATGTTTTGTGTTTTTTTTTTATCTTTCTTTTAATTTTTATTTAATTATGATATCAAGAGGTGACACATTTGACTCAAAAGGTTGAATTGTTGACCACCACCATGGATTGCTTTGAATTTTATATTTGATTCCAACATCAATAAGATAATTATTATTTATCACACTTATTTTTCTTTAATATGATTAATATATAAAACATTAGAGATGTGCCTAATTTTTTTATATTTTTATTTTTGTACTTATTTCTATTTTAAAAGTTTTTATTTTAGTACAATGGCATCATGGGTTTACCCATTTGACCCAAATGGTTGAATTTCTTACTTGCCACTCGTATGGTAGAATGGTTCAATTTTTGGGTCGCTTTTAAGAAGCATGTATTTTATATCATTAAAAATATTGGATATAGATCTAATTGGTGAAATTTATTAGTAAAAAACTTAAATGTGGAATTCAATGACAGAATGAGAGTTAATATTCTAAATATAAGACTTAATGGGAGGGAATTGAAAGAGGAGAAATGTACTAATTCAAATTATACTTTTTTCCCTCACAATTAGAGATGGACCAAATTAAAAAATATGGGTTATTTTAGACAAGAATAGGATTCAATGAATGATAATGGGATTCAATACCTTAAATATAATATTTAATGAAGAGAAAATGATTGATCAAATTACATTTTTTGTTCTTACAATTAGAGAGGAACCAAATCCAAAATTTGGGGTATTTTAGTTAAATAAAAGTTTCACTCTCATTCACACAATAGTAGTATATATATTATAGTAAGTGTGCACATGCCATTTTTTTTATGATGATTAAGATGATGATATATAATAAGTTTTCAAAATTTTCTACAATTTCTTTATATCTCTATGTCTATAAAAAAGTTATTCTTATTTGTCACACTTATTATTTTTAATACGGCCCATATAAGATATTAGAGATATGCCTGAATAGTTTCTACATAATTTATATATTTTTTGTGTTTTTAATTTTTTTAATTTTATTATTTAATTATGAGATCAAGGGTTGACACATATGATCCAAAAGGTTGAATTGTTTACCCACCACTAAGAAAAAAATTCATTTTTTTGGTCAAATTTATATTTCATATTTTATATTTTATTTCAAACATCAACAAAGCAACTATTATTTACCACACTATTTTTTATTTATTATAAAGGGAAAATCTATGGCATCGATAGAGTTTTGACCAATCAAAGCACCCTAGTGAATTTTGAAGAAAACCACCTGATTGATCATCCCTTTTATGATACCAGTTGTTTGGCTATAAGCATTTCCATATCATATCTTTCTTGTATCATAGTCGAACCCATATATAAAACATTAGAGATATGCCCAATTTTTCTATATTTTTTATTTATTTATATTTTAAAAGTTTTTATTTAATTATGACATCATGGATTTGCCCCCTTGACCTGGATGATTGAATTGCTTACTCGCCACTAGGATGAAAAATGGTTTCATTTTTGGGTTCATTTTAAGAAGCATATATTTTGTATTGTTAAAATTCTTGTATGTAGATTTGATTGATGGAATTTATTTATTTTTTTAGTGAAAAGAAAAGCTTGAACATAGGATTCAATGAATGAATGGAGTTAATACCCTAAATATAAGACTTAATGAGAGGGAATTGGATGATAAGAAATGTAATAATTCAAATTACATTTTGTGTTCTCACAATTAGAAAGAGACCAAATTCAAATAGGTGTATTCCATTCAACAATAGAATTCAATTGAATGTTAATGGGAGCTGATGGTGCGCAATCCGGCTGGTCCTAGTTGTCAATGACCTGGCCTCTGAATGGAGGTGCGGGGAACTTGAAACCAAGAGGGTGAGAACGCTCCGGGGGAGACCCGGTGTGGAGGCTCCAAAGCTCAAGTTAGAATCCTTCAAAGGCAAGATGAAACCAGATAGTGCAGAGTTTGCATACCTTGTTCTTGGGGGGTTGGGAGCCTTTTATAACCACCTTGTGCACTCACTTCCAAGCTCTTTCAGATCGGGCATGATTATTTCTGAGCTCCTGCCAGTTCGGATGTCATCCCCTCTGGCTGGGCAGAACCGCCACTGCTCCCTTTGTCGGAGCCGTCTCTGGTGGTGGCAGGTGGCAGTGGCAGGAGGCCGTTTGAAGTGCGGCTGTCAGGCGTCAGATCCCAAATCAGTCAGGCGCGCCGCCCTTGGATACGGACACCCTCGGTGTCAGGTTTGGTACGTTCGGTCAGCCTGGCGTTTGGGAGGCGAAGTGTCGGGGTAGCGAGGCGAGGTGAAGTCTTGAGTTCGGATAGGGGAGTGTCCCGAACTGCCATGAGGTGGGCCAGTTCGGGTTACTGCCTTGTGAGGCTCGAGCTCTTTGTAAGGGGTTCGGGTCTCCTAGTAGGGAGCTCGGACTGCTGGTTCCTTTGATGCCTGTGCCTTGGGTGCGCTGTTTGTCCTGAGCTGTTTGATTTTTGCCACGTGGAGTGATTGCGAGGTCGGTTCAAATCTCCCTTCATCAATTGCCCCCCACTCCCTGCGCTAAGGGTCCTGCCCTGGCGCGGGGAGTTTGCAAGGTGGCAGGTGGATTTGCCCCGTACTTCAAATTTTGGTTGACTGACGGCGCGAGGTGTGTTGTCAGGGTTCCTTGGGTTTCCCCGAGCGTCAAAAATGGTGGGAAACGTGCCGCTTGCTCGAACGCTGATAGACGTTATGACGCGTGCTTTATTTCGAATTTTCAAAAGGCGCGCCGCTTGGGAGACGTGACAGCAGGCATTTTTTCAAATTCGAGAGTCGTGCCGCTGCCGTTTTTATTGTGAGGAGACGTGCGCTGGCATTCCGTCAGTTTCGAAAAGACGTGTGCCGGTGCTGTCCGTTTCAGGAAGACGTGGGTCAATCACGTCTTGGTTCCAGGGGACGTGCGGTCAGTGCGACTGTGGGCCGTCGAATTGGCTTTGATCTGAGCCGTCGCTTTTCGGTCACTATGGATATAAATAACGGGGGGAGGGGACCTCAGTCGCTGTTACTTCTGCATCTCTCGAGCTTGTGTCCAAGTTTCAGCTCGTGTCTGGGCTTTTTCAGTTCGCGTCCGGGTTTTTTCAGTTCGAGCTCCTGTGGTTTACTCCAACCTCTTTCCGGGTGAGTACCTTCCTGGAGTCCATCTTTACTCCCCGATGTCTAGCTTGGATAGCTCAGACAGTCCTTCAAGCGGGTCCGATGCAGGTTCTACGAACCTAGTTGCGTCCCCCGATAGTTCTAGCGAGCCCGAGGTAGAGCTTGAGGAAGAGGTTGAACCCATAGGCCGAGGCGCTTCGGGTAGTTTGGCGTCCACCTCTCGTCGGGGTCGGACGTTAGACAAGTTTGGCCCTTCGACCATGACGCCTGAGGGACTCCAATCCCTCGTTACCTACTATAACTTGCCCGGGGAGTATGCTTACTTCATACCTTCGGGTAGCTTTCCTTGGGAACACGGTCCTGATGAGATCGTGATATTTCGGGAGCAGCTCGCCGCAGGGCTGCGATTGCCTTTCCATCCCCTCCTCGTCGAAGTTCTGAACCACTTCGGCGTGATGGTCGGCTAGCTCCACCCGAACTCCATTCGAAATTTGGTGGGGACAATCTCCCTATTTTGCGAAGAGAGCTTTCCTTTAGACTTGGAGGTTTTTTCTTCCATCTTGATGCTTAAGAAGCAAGCGAGTCCCCT